>VWZV01011296.1:752908-820441 GCA_013397155.1 Irena cyanogastra | reverse complement strand
CCAATTTTTTTGCTCACCATCTGATGGACAGGGGCCATCTTTCTATTTGTAACATAAAACACATGGATGGCAATCCTCCTTTCTCCATTTACACCAATGACAGTACACGTAGGAGCTTGGCAAACACAAAATCTTGCCTTGCCACATCACCTCATCATTGTGAGGTATTCAACCAGTTAGATGTTAAAAGGTCTAATAATCCAACCCTTCTGTCTCCAAACACTCCTCAAACAACCATGATGAACACAAGCAGAAGAATGCTATTGAAGTTGCTCATACAAAGTTAATATTGCCTACCATGAATAAATGTAATTAATATATGTCATAGGATGAAACATGGCATAACCTCAAACACACTGTGGTACTTGGGCTTTGTTAGGATTCCCTTCCTCAGACACAGGAACCTGAGAGTGACAGGGTGAGCATACAAGGAGACAGTAGAAAAGATGAAGAGACTGGCAAACTCAAATGTCAAAAGTAGATGTGAATGACCAAAATGAAACTTTTTCACTTGAGAACTCTGCAGGCTACAGTCGGTTTCACTTTTCTTTTTGCCAGAACACTTCAAAGCTCATCTGAAATGGTTGAGTAGTTATTACTCCTAATGAAATGGAAATTGATGTTCTACCACTACACAGGAAGAGAAAAGATTAAAATACCTTAACTGCTTCTTACCATGTTTCAATACTGCCTGTGATCTGTCAGCTGCAAGAGAAGTTGGTTCCTCGCCAGACTGCTCTGTATTTGGTAGATGAGCTATTTTTATTTCATGAATAATGCTTGGCACTCAACACCCACCAGTGATACCCTGTAAATGTCACTTATGATGAGTTTGGCAATCTAGCTCAAGGCCACGGAGTGGGGACTACTCAAATGTATTTGTTGGGGACTCTTCTTTCTTCAATTATTATCCAAAAGTTTATTTGTTCATTCGATTCTGTGGACTGAAGGAATGAGCAGAGGAAAGGGAAGAGGAGAAGAAAGAGGGAGGGTAAAATTTAATTGAGTGTCCTTGTTTGTTGGTGGGCAATTCTATGCTGGGAGTGCCTCTGAGGTGTGTGCGTTAAAACTTGTCTTGATCTACTTTAATCGAAGATCTGCCCAAGATATGTTTTACATGATCCTTGTGCTTGAAAGTTAAAATAGCGTGGTGCTCTTACAGTGTGTGGGCTGTGCCTTCAGGTTCTGCCTGGAGCAATCCTTGAAATGAAACTGTCGCTTATAGGATAATTTGCCATGAACTCAATTACTTTCAAACAGAGACTATCTCTGACGTTTTTGATGTGTAAATCAGTTCCAGAGAAGAAATGCTTAAGGGTGAGAAAAATATTTGCCTTTCAAATATAATCTACCATCTTGACCTTATCAATTGGCAGAGTCTGAAATGGAAGGCCCAGTTTAATTCCATTTGACTTTCTCAGACTTGTTTACTTCTGATTTCCGCCAGCCTTTCACGCGTATGAGAACATTGTTGTGGCAGGGTCTGCACATCTTTGTGCAGGGTTTAGCTTGCCCTGTTTCTCAGAGGGGGGCTGTGCTCGAGCAAGGGCTGTTTGAGGGACTTGAGGCAGCCTCCTGAATATGGGTGGAGATAAGGTGGAGAACTGGTGTAAGGATTGAAATAGTGGGCAGTTTGTGCATAAACTATAATACTCCTCCTAATTCCTGCCTTCCAGGCATGAGTCCGTCTCTGCCCTGTCCTCTGTGCCTGCACTCTCATCAGACAGTGATAAGGATGGTGAAGATGAAGGGAATGATGAAGATGAGTTACGAGGGCTGCAGTCTTTCCATATTCAGTCCAACTGCAACACTGAGAGAGACTCAGGTATAAATGGGAGAGGGACATGAGCAGAGCTGGAGGAAAATGGCGTGGATGTGAAGGGAGGAGAAGATGAGAGACACTGGCTTAGGGATAACAAGGTATGGGCAGAAAGAGGCCAAAACAGAAGCAGATGGATAGATACCAATGGGTAATATAGTGCTGCCCATTCCTGTATCTGAAGAGGGGTGCATTTCAGAGTTCTCTGTCTAGAAATGCTGTTGTTAAATTGGCTATAGTTTCTTGCTATTTCCAAGGCTAAAGAAATTTTGAATTAGTTTCATGGGCTGAGGTCTGCAAGCTATTAAAATTCTGCAGAAGCCAAAAGAGATCAAGAGATCTCCTCAAAAGAGAGGATTTTAGAGATGTCTGATAAAACTCACAGTAGAGATTGCTGTTATTAATTTGATATATTTTTACCACAGATGGTACAGTGTATTGGAGCAGATTTCTTCCCCAAGCCTTTGGGAGAGCACTGCACTGTGGCAAGTGTTCTGTAGTGGTCTGCTGATTCAATGAAAATATTACATAAAACTGTGTGTCTCAATTAAAATTTTGATACAATGATTTGGGTAGTCAGTGGGACAGCATGTGTTGACAGTGGTTCAAAAGGTGTAGGAATACTGCCTTTGTTAATAGATGAAGTAAGAGATTGTTCAAAAGCTGGACTGCTGGCCAGCATGTCAACTAGGTGCATATTTCTTTACCTTTGCAGATCCAGACCTTACTCTCTCAAGAAGCCTTTCCCACTGGGAAATGAGGAGGGTGAGTTACTAAACCTTCAGATTGTATTTCTTGTTACAAGGAAACTGAAGAAGAAATTCCCAGAGAGATTGAAAACTTCATTTGCACGTGTGGGAAAGGTGTAGCTGTGGTGGGAAACCTCTTCAGCCTCTCTCTGAAGAATGGTTTGGAGATGGTAAAATAGAGCCTAGTTTAAAAGACTAAGGTGTTTAGAGTCTAGAGCTGCACTTGAGATTTTTACATCAGTCTTTTTCCATCAGATGTTATGCTTTTGTCTTTTCATTTTTGATCTGAATCTCATGTGGTGCTGAAGCTGAATCTCATGTGATGCTGAAGCTGGTGAAGACATTTAACTGTTCAATTGTGCAAGAAGCAGCAACAAAAGTATCATTTTTACTTGATGCTTTATGATTAAAGGTGCCCTTTCAAGCTGTCTCTTAGTTTCGAGGCTTTTAGTGAGATAAAAGCAGTAGGACATAATTATGTTTTTCCGTGGGTCTTGTGTTTTTTCTCCTGTTTTTCCATCAGCAAAATTCATTCTCTAAGATAGTCTGTGTTTTAATTTCCTTCAGGCCAAGGAGATAGCAGCAATCCAGCGCTCAGAGGCACCAATGAGCAAGATGCCCCGGCAGCGTGGTCGCTGGTCCCAGCCAAGCAGCAACATAGAGATGACTGTGAAGTCCATGCTTGACCTGCGCCAGCTGGAGTCCTTCTCTGTTTCCCGTTCTCCAAGTCGAGACTCCCTGTCCCAAAATAGCAATGGGGACGACAGAGAAGAGCACCCTGACCTTCCTGTGCACGTCAACAAAGTAAGGGCAGTACTACTCTGAGGAGGTGAACCCACTCTGAGTGCATCTGTCCTGCATCTATTTGTTATTACCTACATTTATTACTACCTGATGTTATTCTTTTTATCATTAAAGGTCTTCTAAATGAATTTTGAGGACCTTTATTAGATAACTCTATTGTAATTAATACTCCTGCAATGTGTAATTCTGCTATCTTATCGCAGAGACCATATGGGGTCAAGGTTTCTCTTCAATGACAGGAAGACCTCCTGTTTTCTTTTAGCTCTTTGAATATTTATGTCAAAAACAAGCTGAGAAGTTGAGCTTGGAGATACAGGTGTGTAAAAACTTGGTAACCTGTTAGCTTACTCTGCTGCGATGCAGTTTCTTGACTCCAGTAACCACTGGAATGTGGCTCACATGAAGCCGTTAGTTGTTGGCTGTGCTAAATTCTCTTTGAATTCTCTGTGAGTAAATTCTCTTTGATCTTAGTATTGATGGGTCACAGCAAGTAATGTGTGCTCATCCTCAGAACGCTACTGCCTATTTTCCAGTAGCAGACTGTCCAGTGCCTAGCTTCACTAGAACTTCTCCCTCCCCTATAACTGTGTGACTGAGAGGAGGATTCAGATTGTTGTGTGCAGTAATTCAGTTTTTGAGCTGAAATGGCCCAGTTTTGTGAATTGTCCGATCAGTCTATAGAAGGTAATGGAAGAACCTGCTGCCACATGGCTTACACTACTGATGTGTGATCGAAGAGTACTTTACCAAAGAACTTTAGGGAATTGCAAACAGGAAACAAACCAGGAAAGTACAGCAGTAGTCTGAGAAGTTTAGTAAATAAGGAACAGAAAAGACATAGGATTGCTGTGTTTCTAATCTCAAATTGCTGATCATATTCTTTGCTGTAAAGCGTGCTTTCTAGCCCTGCACAGCACTTGCTGATGTTAGGTAAAATACTGGTAATATCTATTTTTTCTCTTTTTAATTAAACCAGGTCGGCAGCTCAATACCTCCCCAAGATAACGGGTCTTGTGTGCGACCCCAAGTGATTCGGCTTGTGTCTTGTGAAGAGGGGATTTTCTCTCAGGAACTGGAACCTTCTGAGAGTGAGGAATGCGTAATCTACCCAGAGCAAGATGAAATCCATCCCACAGACTCTAGCAGGTTAAAAATAAGCTCTCTGCTGTGCATGGCTCAGATATTTCTGTTCTGATTTTCTTGTAGCTTGTGTGGTAACTTTGATGACTTGACTTACTGCCTAATTGATGTCAGGCATGTTTAGTTGAGAGTTTTATGTCGGATGCTAGAGGAATATGAAACTAAGAAGTCACCATTAAAAGAATTTTTCTCTGAGGAAATTGCACATTAGCAGTCTCCTCCAAGTTTTTTTTTTGTTGAGTAAACAACTTGAGAGTAGCCTTTTTGCTTTGTCCCTTATCTGGGTTGAAAATAGCAAGGGAAAACTTGGAAGCTGGAAAACTCACTGACAGTGACGCACATGTGGCAGTGAAATGCCTACCCAGGAGAAATGACAGGACACTTATTTATGAAAATTGGGCAAGAGTTTAGCAAATGTAGTGTGTGATTACTCTTCTATGAGAAATAGAATGACTTGCACGATACAGATGGAATTGAAAAGGACACTGGAGACAGTGGAGACCTTTTTTATTCTTCTGCTGTTTCTTCTGTTTTAATTTTACATAATTTAATTTTTCTATGCTCCCTTTTATTTTCTTTCCCTGAATTTTGTTCTTCCCTTCCCCTCTTAACCTGATGCTAGTAGCTGTTTGATTTCCTTTGTCTTCTGTCGTGTTACAGAGAGCGGGGCTGATAGCTTTAGACAGACTTTTATGCAAGAGTGCATGCCAAGATTTTGTAGTTGAGGCCACTAGGTTTCGCCTAGTTTATTTTTCATTTTTAATTTTGCGATGATAACATTTGGACAGAGTAGACCCATGTGCTGCTCCATCATGTAAGGAAGGGAGGCCCTCGGGTAATGTTGGATACAGACTGGATGCATGGCAATGTTTACAGCGTATGGGAGCTGCTAGGGGTAGTTGCCGTTCAGTTTTGTTGTTTAACATCTGCATCCTACCTTGCCTTGGAGTACATTTGAAACCAAAGTATTTCAAAAAGTGGAAAACCGAAGTCTTTAGGCATCAGGCAAAAGAACAGTGCTGGTGACATTTGACAAAATAAGATCCATGAAATCGCAACAGTAATCAGTAACCCTGTCATACAAGATTGTATTTTTGTATGATGTTTTTCTGTGAATTAGTCTTTCTCAAAGCCAGACTCTTGTATATTTTGCATCACAGAATTTGCCCAAAGAAGCAGGTCATGAGCATGGGAAAAAAAAGTGTATTAGAACTTAAATCTATGGCAAACTAGAGTTTCTCTCCTGCAGTTGTAGGCCTGGTTTTAGTCCCTTTTTCATCATGTAAACTTCTACATTTGTTCCTCACCTGTGCTGGAAATCAAGCCAGAGCAGTGTGCTACTGGTGCCTGGTAATCATGGGAACTGACAATGCCCAGAAAATCAGAGAGTCCCCTTGGGACTTCCATGTCCAAGCTTAATGAAATGCAAAAAATATATTGTATTATGATGAGAGAAATTAACTTCTTTTTCTATTTAAAGCCTTACATTTGTAGTAAAAGGTATTACTAACACAGGTAAGGCCTCTTTAAAGTTAAAATGTGCTTCTTTATGTGTAAACAAATGTCTCTTCTAGTGCTGTATCTTCCTGTCTTTCTTGTAGTGAGTTCCAGGTAAAAGCATTGCCCCATGGGAAGCTCTGTAGAGGTTATCACAGTAATGGATGCCCAGACAAACACAGTCCAGACAGTGCCTGCTCTGTAGATTACAGCAGCAGTCGTCTGTCCAGCCCAGACCACCCAAATGAAGGTGAGATACAAAAACATTATAAATGTATTTATTTATATGTGAGCTCTTAGTGAGCTGACCTGAGGTCACACTCCTATTAGTCACACAGGTACTGCTGTACAGATTCAGGAGCATTTGAACAGACACGTCAACAAAACCACCGTAGAAGCAGGAGTTGGTTCACTTTCCTTCTTTCCTTGTGCACCTTCGGCTTTCTTTTACCTTGCTAGCCAAGGAGGCAGGTTTAGTACCGATTGTGCCATAGGCTATGCTGTTAGTGAGATACGGTAGATTAGAGAATTACTGCACATAATGCTGACTGACTTTAACATTGTAGGTTCAATTTAGCATCTTTGTTGATTTTTTTTTAAATTTGACTAATGTTACTCTGATTTAGTTTTTACAGCAATGGGGTTTTTTGCCTTTTCCCAGATTCTGAAGGCACTGAGCCTCTAAGCGTAGATGGTGTCTCAGACCTGGAGGGAGAAGAAGGAGAGGAGGATGTGGGTACTAGCGTGCCTGAGGGAGAAATTCCTCAGATACCTGATCAGGAAAAGTTCCTCAAGGAGCATTTTGGGACCCTGAGCAACACTGATGGAAAAGGTACATCTCTATGTTCAGTGGGGAGTCTTTGTAAGGTCACTCCTGGCTTTTCCCCTTTATAAACCAAAACAGGCTACAAGTTCTGCTAGGCTTTCGTGGATGTGTGTATATGGGGAGAGGGGAAAAAATGGAAAAGAGTAAGAGGCCTAAAGAAGGGTGACGTCTGTTAGCTTCATCAGTCTGTGTGTTAATTTGTGTGGATGAGATTGGGCTCTGTGTCAGTTTGTGTTAAGTATTGTCCCTGGAATCCTAAAGAGTTGTTGCCTTGCTCCCGGACTGGTTTTTCCTGTTGTAAAGGACGGTATTGACTGCGCGTTCACCCCCAATAGGTGACACGCAGTGGCCTCTAGTGGTGCATCAAGGCATAGCCAATGTCACAAAAGAAAAGGCTGAAATCCTGGGTGGAGAGAGAGAATAAGAGGAGACATCAGAGTGGCAAAGGAGCTGGTTTGTCTTTATCGACCAACTCCAGAACAAAGCGTATCTTTTTAGAATTGATAATGGTTGCAGGCAGCAATATCTGTGTGAGTTTTTCGGGTTCTTTTTTTTCCTTTTATTTTTTTCCTCTTTAATGGTTTTGTTTTCTGCTTCATGCCAGTGCCTCACAGTCTTATAGGCAGGATAGGACACAAAGGGAAGCAAAAAAGGAGGAGGCGTACCCTTAGGAAGAGTAGCAGCTTAAGGCAGAGTAATCCAAGTAGGACACTAAAGGCAAAGGAAATACAATTATTTCATTCTCTCTGGCTTTAGCTTAAAAAAATCCCCTTGGATATCAGGGAATGCTTGATAGTGTCTATGATAAGAAAACATAAATATGAGAATGCTCTGTAAATAAACTGCTCATTTTTCTTTCTCCTTTAACCAAAATTTTTAGGTGGCTCATGTAGGAATCTGGAAAGAACTGAAAACCTCAGCATTTCCTCTCGCTTTCTTTCCCAGTCCCCGGCTCTCAGGTATGGCTCTGCTTGTTTTGAGTGTTTCTGTCTGTGTGTTTATACTAACATGAGTAGGTCTCACGCTAGGTCCTGGGTGAAAATAGCTGGACAAACTTCTGGCCTTGGTGTGCCTAGGCACAGCAAAGTGTTAGCAACACCCCTTGGCAGGCTGTTTGCAGACTCTTGTGATTTGGACAGGTTATCCTGGATCACTTTAGCTGTTCTGTTTCTTCTAAGGTAACACTATTGTTTGTTCTTTTCCATCTTTCAACAATGTGCTTAATTGTTTCATGATTAATGCCTTGGTTGATTAAGTTGGAGGAATCACTAATAATCTAATTTACTCTTCACTGTTTATGCTCTATTTATGCTTTTGCATTTCATTCAGCTTGGACAATGAAAGTAGATTTGTCAAGTTTTCCTTTGTTTTACAGTCCTTTCTTACTCAGCTTGTTTCTTGGTCCCATGCCTTTGCAGGGTGTTCTGGTGTCTCACACAAAGCCTCACAGGGATATTATTCTTTGAAAAATCCCTCAACCCTAAAGCACTCCAAAAGGCCTCTGCAAGCTGTTTTCCTTATAATTAAAAAAAAATAGGTCAATGCTTTTGTTGATTTGGGTTCATAAATTTTTAAAACAAACAGATATTCCTGTACTCCTCTAAAATGACAACCTAAAATCTTAGCTCAAAGGAATTTCATTATATAGGACTAAGCAAATTTGAATACATCTTCTAAGGTTCACCAGCTGTGTCCAAATTCAGCATGGTAGGGAAATATGTTATTGCTGTATTCAGCTGCTGTTGCTGCTGTCAGGAGTGCTTCTTAGTCTGTCTCATGTATATTTGGGAAGAAAACCAATGGTTAGCTATTGTGTAAGCTTCTGGAGAGTTGCAGTGATGACTGAAGGAAGTCACTGGTGCTCTAGAGATGTAACAGGGGAGGTAGTTTTTGATTATTCTGGGCTTTGAATCTGTTCAGCAGTTTAAACATGCCAGATTGGAAGTTCCTCCTTTCTGAAGTAAGCCCACTGTGTTTGTCTGAAGTGGAGAGGAAGAGGAAATTAGGCTTTCCTCTTGGAGATACTGACCAGCTTTCCTAGTCATTATGCTTTCATAATGTTAGGAAAGCATATTTACTTCCTCTTAGGGTTATCTTAGAATGGAAAAAATTTAAATTTTAGTAAGGTGAGCTGAGAGAAAAGACCTGACCTGACTTTGCCCAGTCTTTCCTATACCTGGAATTTTTCCTTCTCTTTTGTCTTCACTTTTTATGGTGTCCTCCCTGGAAACAGCAACCCAATGCAATCTGTGATTGCACAGTCTCTAGTCAAATGCCTGAAGACCAGAGCTTGCAGGGTTGAGAAGAATTAAGTGGTAACAGCTTAGGGCATTTTTGACTCAAAAAAGTCCAGACAGGGAGGAGCTCTTAATTCCAGAGAAACTTGATGCATGTTCCTGTCTATCCAGGGGAACATACTTGTTTTAACTGGGATTTCTTTATTGTGTTCTTTAGACGATTGTCACTCTCGTCATCAAATCTGACGCTGGATTCAAAGCCCATTGAGCCACCAAGCCAGACCAGTCAGTTTACACCAAACCTGTTGAAAAATGACAGCAGCCATCCTGGTGATGCATCAGAGAACAGCCAGCTCCTAGAGAATGTGAATTCAAATCGAGCTATCTACGTGCAGAAAAAACGCAGATCAGCTTTGGAGACCAGCAGAGTTGGTATGGCTCCTGGACGAGTTACTGCCTCCTTTCCAGAAGGCCCTGTGAATGCAGTCATGAGAAAGGCACAGTCAGTGCATGACCTTGTGCATGAGGGTAAGGACACATGTTGGAATGATGGTATGAACCCAAGAATGAAATGGGGACATCTGAGTGGAGGATTTAAATTAAGCTTGTCTTTCTGCATTCTAAGCTACAGGCTTTACATGTCTTCTAACTCCTAGCCTGTCAAGGGAAAATATTTTTAATATTATTAATTAAAATGTTATGTAATATTTTTAATTTGTAATGCAGTTTTTAATTTGTAATGCAGATGCTGGTCTTCTAATTATCAGTCTCTGATATTTGTTTGGCATCTGTGCGAGGAGCACTGGCAAGGGTGAAATGAAGTATTTGCAAAAATACTTTCTCTTGCGGTGGGTGGTTGCTCCAAGCTAAGACTCAAGCTCCCCAGGGTGGGGAGAAGAGAAAGAGGGAAGAGACAGTAACAGAGAGCTTACTGTATCCATGCCCACTGTGTGAAATAACTCTATTTTTGAAACAATCAACTCACTAACTGTTAATAAGTTTGTTTAAAAAAACAGAAAAACCCCCACTTGATCACAACAGCAGCATATATAAGTTTTTGCCTGCTTTCTCTGGCCTCTCTCTTAAGAGTCACAGTGGTCCGAGGTCTTCTGACCATAGACTTTAAGAACAAATCTCTCTCATGAGGAAAGCAGCATTGTCTGAGCAGGATGAGGGATGGCAAAAAAAGAAAGCTGTTGAGACTTGGTGATACTAACCTGAACTAGTGGTTATGTTTGTACACATCTCACAGGGGCTGAGCTGAGCCACGTTAAATTCCAATTAAGGAATTCACTGCAGGCTCTTGTCTATTTTTGGTATGTTTATCTGCTTAATTTTCACAGATAAGGGTCCAGGAATGATATCCTCTGCCAAGCAGCGTCCTCAGACTCTTTTGGTGGTTGAGAAGGATCCCAGACCTAACAATTGCAGGGTGTTATCAGCCAGTATGCTGAAGATGGATGGATCTGGTGCTCTGCTGGCCAAAGATGTCAGGGCTGCAAAACTAAAATCCTACATGAACCCCACAACCAGCTTCCGGGCTAAGATGTCAAGGAGCATATCTGTAGGGGAAAATCTGTACCTTGGTTGCTCCACTGAAATGTTGACTGATGGGAGGACTAGTCCTCCAGTGACAGAGAAGACACAATTTAGTTCCGTACCAGATGCTGAGAAGATTAAGCTGCCAGTGAAAGAAAATGTTCCAGTGAAACCTGCACTCCAGCCAGTTGTAAACTGCTCATCTCCCAAGTCCTTCCACAGCAAGTTGGCATCATCAAACCGAGCACATCTGATTCTTGACATTCCCAAGCCATTGCCTGATAGACCCACACTGGCCTCCTTCTCACCCACTACCAAAACAAAAACCCTGCTTGAGCCACAGTCTCCACAGTCGCCTGCTGGGGCCTCTAAAAAGAAACCCTCTTTTCCTGAGGTCCGAGCCTCCAAGAGGGAGAATCAAACTGCTGGGTTTCTGGTTCCTGGTAGAGAGGTCTCAACAGGGCTTGCTAAGGAGAGCCCAGTGGATTATCCAGTCTCAAGGACAGATTGCCAGGATGAGCCAGGAGTCACTAGTCTAAAACTGAGGGAAATGTCAGAGGGCCAGCACCTAAGGTCTCCTCAGAGCACACTGCCCAGGGGCAGGGAGCGGATCACCGGCATCGCCTGTGTGCTAGACAGCCAGCCTGGACTTTGCCCACTAGACCCCATCAGGCCGAGGTCTCCTACATCTGTAACTGCCTCGGCACAGGTCTCAGGTGTGCATGGATACCCATCTCTTATCTTCCCCCTTCTGTCTCCTGTCTTTGTGAACCGCCTCACGATCCCATCACATTTCTTTACGTCCAGCTTCTGGCCTGTCTCGTCCTGTCTGCACCTGTCTCGTTCCATAAACCATCCTCTCAATGGTGAGACACTTCTTCAATCTAACACCTTTTTCTCAGTCTTTAGTTTTCATTTCCTCTGGGTCTTATGTCTGACAGTCCTTCTTAGCTGAATGTTTTGTAGACCTCAGAATTGTCATGATTTTAGTGATTTAGCTGTACAATTACCTCTAGGAGCTCAAAGCTCTTTGTGGTCAATGCTAAAATCTGGTATGCTGGCAATCCCCTGAAGTGTGTAGGTCACATCCCCCACCCTCCTCTTGGAGCATGTTTGGCCAGCAAATGAAGGTGCAGGCCAACATGTGCTAACAGAACCAAGCAACCACAGATAATACTGACAGTGAAGTAATGCCAGGCAGCTCAAACTTTCCTTTGTTAATATGCAAATGTGCAGGGTCCAGAAGGGTTTGCATACAATTTTCTCCCATGAGATAAAGCTCATGGAAGTGAGCTTCTTGCTGTAGCTACCTGTGAGAGCAAGCAGGTCTTTGTGCTGTTATCACTCTGCTTTGAGGACATGTCTGCAAACTGAATATATGCAGGGTTTGAACATAAAAAATGTGTGTTAATTTTTGAATTATCTCTAGTTTGGAGAAAAAGGTACAAGATTAAAAACAGCTGTAACAAGGTACAAGATTAAAAACAAGGTACAAGATTAAGGTAGATTTTAAAAAAAGGTGCAAGATTAAAAACAGCTTAGAGCTGAAAACAGCTCTAAGATCTGTTACAGGCCTCGGTTTAAGGTAATTCAATCAAATGAAAACTAGCAGATAAGTTCAAATGGAAGCAGAAATCCTGCCCTCCAAGGCAGGAAAACCTCCAGTGGCAGACTCTGTGGCACTGTTTAATCCCACATCATCTCCTGAGGTTTTTCTTTTGTGTCACAATCTGAAAGGAAATACACCTTTCTGAGTTGTGCGTTACAAAGTTGGATGTTAACCACTGCACTGATAGCTTGTACCTTAAGGAGCTATACAGCTTTTATCCCTTTGTTATGTTGTTCTTACTCGTATCTGAGAAGGGATAGCTCTGTAATCCTGTGATCAATTATCTCCTGTTGTGCAAGGCAGTTGCACCATTCATCGGAATGGTTCTGCCCAATATTTCTGCACCAAAGCATTGCAGAAGGTTTAATCTGGTTTTGATGCACTGCTATTTTACTTTTTGCATTTCTATAGGGATCAAACACCTTAAGATTGAAGTGCTATTATGTAAAACAGTAAATGTGATGTTTTGACTAAGGGACCTGCAGTCCTGCTGGAAAAGCTGTTTAGATCCAAGTTGGCTATCACTGTGAACAACTTACTGTGGCTTCTGGGAATCACAGTGTGGCAGTTTAGATTAAAACTGTAGGGTTGATAGAAACTTGTTCTGCTTCTGACTTGCGCTTTGGATTTCCACTTAATTTTTCTATCCTTCCATTTCCTGCTTGTATAACAGCTACAAATAAAGAGACTTAATTGTTCCTATTAAAGCATTTTGACATCTACAGTTAAAATGCTGTAGATGTGCTTAATACCGTTGCTGTGTTTAATATTCTTTGCTAGTTTCTGAAGAGCTCTGCTCTGCACACCCGAGAGGCAGAAAATGCCTGTTACTTAAGCATTTATGTTAGGTTTTGTGATCTTTCTCTTGACTGGCACCTCCCAGAGCTGGAGACCAGCATAAAAACAGTGATCAGAGGAGAAATCCAGAAAAGAGAAATGAGAAGAAATAGGAAATAGCTGGGTTTCAAACACAAAGAGGGAAGGAGGGGGGCAGAAATCAAGAATCTTGGATTGCACTGAAGCCCACTGTTCTCAGACTCCACGGGTGATTTAGGATCAAAGGATGCAGATGGAAGGATTTGCTCATGCCCCTTTGTTCTTTGTAGATGTTTTTGTTTATGTATAAGTAGATGTTTTTCTAGCTGTATTTGTTTATGCATCATCTCGATGTATTAATAAAATTAGCTTAGGTCCTCTCCAGTCTGTTCAAAGATGGTGTTCTTAGAATTGCAGAAATTACAGTGCTAATGTGACAAAATTTTGGGTTTGGGTAACTAAAGAAAGTTGCATGTCCTTTGTCCAGGCCTTTGCAAATTGAAGATTGTGTTTGTGTGTCTGTGTCTTTGTTCATGGTTTATGTGTAACTCATGAAAGTGTTTATTGTATAAAGATTGCAGGCCTTCAACTCATGTTTAGGGGATAATATCTGGTGGGGACAGGCGGAAGATGCTGTCCTTCAGTTGCTTGCTTTTATTTTTTAGTTTTGGATTATGGTGTCTCAGCAGTGTATGTCATGGGTTGCTCAGCAATGCAATTCTGTTCTGATTGAGTTTGCTTGTCACAGCTCCTCTGGACCTCAGTCCTCACCAGGGACCACTGCAATAATTCAGTATAATCTGTCATCTTCTGTGCTTTTAGTACACTGTGCAGAAGGAGGTGTGAGGGGGAGCTTGTAGATTTCTAACTAGGTAGAAGCTAAATTAGAGGCTCCTTGGATCAGTCCCTCTTGCCACTGGAAGCCCTCATACAAACATGGCATTTATTGTAATTGGAAATCGCATGGGTAATCTGTGACTATCCGTGACTGTAACAAAAATGTGCAATCTGAGGAAAAACATTGCTGACTTTGGAGAGTGTAAAGACTGGAAAGATAGGGGTGTTTGAAGCAAGCAACATGTCTAGTTAGTATGAAGGAAAGCTCATACAGAATGTGCCTATTTAATAATTTACTCAAACCAGCCCTAAAAATTAAATGACAAGTTGTGTGTGCGTAGTCTTTCAGATATGCATTTAAAAACTTGTTTTCTTACCAAACTATGAGGGTATGGATAGTGGAGTGTCTGTGCCTTAACTTGTGCATTTATGTTTTCCTCCCTCCAGAATCGGGCATCAGCATAGAGCAGTGTGAGCACGTGGTGTCCGAGCTCCAGGACAGCATGCGCAGAGCCCTTCACCTTTACCGCAGGGTGAGTGACTGAGCGACCTCACACTCAGGCTCTGGTACAGTAGCTGGGCTTTACAGCCCACAGACATCTTACACAGAATGTAAATGCTTGCTGCCTCAAGGTGTTCTCATGACTGTGTGTTCAGTGATACAAGCTGCCTGGCTGTTCACTTGACTGCACCTTCAACTTGAACCAGGGATGCAGGAGCTCCTGATCTCCAGCTCTTGGATTTTCCAATGGTTTGCTATGGTACTCTGAGCAAATCAATTAAGTTTTCAGTCTGTTTAGCCCATCTGTAAACGGAAGATAACAGTATGCTCTTTTTCAAAGGGATACTAGGGAATTAATTATTGGTTATACAGTATTTCAGCGATATGAAATATTAGAGGAGCTTTGAGTTTTATAACCCCCATCTGTTCTTTGTCTTTGATGCCTGAGAAAAGGATTAGCAAATGTGGGATACCATGGGAATCCAGCTGTGAGAAGAACATGCTGCCATTCAGTTGTCCCTCTCACCACCAGACCAGAGATACATGCAGAGCAATATAGCAGCTCTTTGTTTCTTTGCTGAGCACTGATCTCTCAGGTCTCCTGCAGTGAGTGTGAGACTTTGATGGTGAGCATCTGCCACATGGTCCTCTGCAGCTCTGGCCACAGCACTTGCATTAGCTCTCTGACCTTGCTCTGTTCCTGGGACCAGCTGCATTTGGCAGACAGGAGGGACAGGAGACTGTGGCCCTATGCTGCAGCTGGGAAACACAGTACCTCCTTAAGCCCATTATAAGGGGAACACTACTCAAAAATGTGCTTCCCATCTCTGTCCTATTGGACTAATGCCTCTGGATTTTGTGCAACTAGGGAGTATTGCATGCATGTCCTGCTATATGTCTAAATGGGCAGTCTCAAATGTTGAAGAAAAGTAGACTTGAATGGTCTGCAAATCTTTATGGCTTTACTTCCCTAAAGGGCTAAAATTGCTCACTTGGTGCTCTACCTGAACCTCAATGCATTCCTTGTTTTCCCCTCCTCTTTATTTTCAGGTACTAAACGATATGGAATCTTCTACTGACAAAGATAAAATAGCAGGCCTCCTGACAGAAACATTCTCCTCAATGAAGAAAGAATTGGACTCTCTGAAGGATGCAGAAGAGCTTCCAAAAGACAAGGAGGCACTGGTGAAGCCACAAGATAACACTAGCCCACTGAATGAGGGATGTGGTGCCAATCTACCGAGTCCCAAGAGTTTGGGAGATGAGCAGACACTAGCTTTGTTGGAACAGTACTCAGAGCTGTTGCTGCAAGCTGTGGAACGACGCATGGACAAAAAACTCTAGGAGGGGCGGCTTTCAGGTGTTTGTGAATACACAGAAATAATCGCAAGAAGAGGACCACAGAGAGAGCTTCAGACCAATGCTACCATCAGCTGGTCTAGGGCTGGTGGGGATACCTTTATAAATTGATTTCCTCAGGCTCCAACAACTGACTTGTTCCAATTCTTAGCAATGTGCTGGCCACAGTTTTAATATTTGTTTCCCAATGGTCTTTAACTTCCTGTCTCTAAACAAAGTCTTGAAAGAGGAGTTTGGAGAAATTGCCTTGAAGTTTCTTCATAGCCAGGAGGTCAGGATGTTTGACACCCGAAAATACAAAGAAAATCCAGTTTATCCAAGAAATTCTGAACTGCTGACTAAAAGCAAAGGAGTCCATGTGAAGCCAATCTCTTCCTCTCCAAGACTTCATGAGAATCAAGAATCAGACTTTTTATGGGTTTATTTATTAATTTATTTCTCTTGACTGTTGCTCTATGCCACGTTTGTGGCTATTATCTTTTTCTTTTAAAAAAACTGTCAATCCCTTTGCCATATCCCAGCGAGAAACAATTTCTGTATTATAAATCCCCAACAGGGAGACAGGCTGGAGTGTCTGTGCAATTAATGAACTGTTCTCTGCTTAGATCTTGTCTTGCTGTTCTTGCTTTTCCTGCCTTAGTTTTGTTCCCTGCAGTAATCCTGCTGTTGTTATGACAACCCTGTCTGCTTTCCTATTGTGTCAAGACAGTCCCCACACTGTATTTTATCTGCATTCACCTCCAGGGAAAGGCTCTGTATCCCTTGGGCCATGCTTTGGAGATTTATGAATTCATCAGTGGTATTTTTAATCTGGAATTTGAATACTTCAGAATGGGTCTTCTGCAGACATTTTAAAAATTGGATTTAGATACAATACAAAAGTTTGTTTCAGCTAGCTTTTGTGATTAGGAATTGGATATTGACTTCGATGTTGTTATGATTTATTTTTGGAGAAGTGTCATGGAAAAGCTGGTTTCCATCTCATACAGTGTAACTGTGGGTTTGCGAGATCTTCAGTGCCATGGCTTATCTGTGTCATTTGTTCATTTCACTGTGATAGGAAAATGTTTTCTCCTTGCCTTTATATGAAAACAGAATATTTACAGCCCAAGAAAGCTGAGATTCTCTTACCTTTTGTAAAGCTATTTCAAATCCCCTCACAAAATTATTTCCTAAGAACTTCAAATGAGATATTTTGGGTACGAATACCACCCTTTTCCCTGTATCTAACCTCTTTGATTTTCATGAATTTCTGGTCTGAGAAACAGAATCTTCTCTTCTTGCATTTGTATGTGCAATATTCTTCTTGCCCTGTGGAGCTTCTCTAGACCCATGCTAACTTGTGTCTGTTGTGGCTTGAAATTGTCCAGTGATGTTTTTTAGGTCAATGATATAAGCTAAGAAAAAAAAAAATTAAACCAATGAAATTCTTCAGCACCTTCCCCCTTACTCCCACTCCTTTCAACAACAGGGGAAAATAGACAAAGTGTTTTATTTCTTCCACCTCCAGTCTGTCATGCATTTATTTTAAGACAGTGCAGTGTAATCTGAGTTCATAAAACTAATGCAAGCAGCAAGAGTTTGGTGGAAGAGAGACTGCTAGCATCTGTGGAAGTCAGTTAGAGGCAGCCAGACTGCATCACTTGGTTAGAGAGGTTACAGGGTGGAAGCAGCTTTTTTTCATTTTACTGTCCTGGCTGTTGTTGCTCGGAAGCCCTGTGGCACTTGGAAATGTGGACTTCTCTGTCTTTCTGTGACTGCAGATCTGCAGTGCAGCCTTTTTTTCTGCTGGTCTGGCCAGACTGGCACAGGACAAACTGTTTCTCCTGAGTGACTCTAGGGCTGAATAATCTGCAGTTCTGTCTCTCCCCTAACAGGTTTGCTGCCTGATCACGGCTGGGTGCTTCAGGACGTGGCAGTATGGGGAACACTTTGAGAGCTTCCCAGCTGCTTCTGCCTGTAATTGAAATCTGCCTAATCATGTTTCAGGTGTCCTTGCTAACCTTCCATGGGCTTGTACTGAAACTTTAAAGGGGTTATTTTCTAGTCCCATTCTGCACTGTATCGTGCTGACTCAGCTGGTGTGCTCGGTCCCATGGGCAGCTTCTCTTGCACAGACAGGTTTTGCAAAGGAAGGCAAGTTGGAAACCAGAGAGGAGATTTCTGGCAGTGAAAAGGTGAGCTGGAGATGCCCTGAGTGGAATGTGTGATAACAGTCATGTTGGGTCTGTGATGGGAGTTAGTATGGGTCAAGCTTGCTTTTGAAGTGACCAGTTCCTTCACTTTCAGACTGTGAACATATGTCCTAGTATACAGGGAATTTCTTGCTGTACTGGGGCCACAAGACACTCAGGAAAAATAGCAGCCCCTTGAACCCAGGTATATTTTGGTACTGTTGATAATGGTTTGAGGGCCCTTTATATTACTTCCTTGTGCAATTTTATACCATTTTATTATTTAAACATTGAGATAGTGACAAAAAGGTCAGAGATTATATAGAAGAGCCAAGTGGCAAAAATGAAATTACCATGAAGGTAAAGGGCAACAACCAGCAAAGATGGCATAGAGATATGAAACAAAACTCCTTAGAAATAAGTTGTGTGAAGCAAATCTGATTTTTTAAAAATCTGATCAGAGTGGGGTTTGTTTCCTGGTATAGATTTTACTCGGGGTCATGGCTATTTACAGGAAACCAGAGGTAAAATCTGATAAGAATGATTGCAAGGAAAGTGTTGGGCAAGTAGATCAGTTGGAGAATGTTTGTATAGTTTAAAATAAATTTAGAATAGTATATGTAGGAGACTCAGGAAAACAGTAGAAGTAGAGATGGTCTTGGTCTGAAGAACACCATTTGGCCAATACCTGTGGATGATACAATACCAAAAGGCTTCAGGAAAGTAGATAGAAGACTTGGAGATGGTGATCTGTAATTGAAGGATGAATGGGAAGGAGTTTGTTTTTAAATATGTTGTATTGAGCCTCTTGCTTCTTCTCTTGCTGTTCTCTAAGCAACTATTTTTTTTTCTTAAATGGCAAAGGCCTGAGCTGCTCGTTCAATGCTTTGATGTTTTGAATTGATTAGAAGCTCAGTAAAGGAGATGCTGGTGCCACAAATTTGTTGCTGAGAGGAGTGAGGAGATAGTGCTGCTCTTTATAATTTAAGACTGATCTAACAAATTCTTCCCTGCTAACTTCCTATTGCTGGCAGTAGGAAATATTCCTAAAACCTCTTGTTTACAGAACAAAAAGAGCATAAATGCATTGCATTTGCACCTTGTGAACATGTTTCACTGCAGGCTGTCCATTGGGCCAGGTAGAGAAATAATGAATGGTAACTGCCTGGCAAGTGAAGAGGTAATAAATTTGAGTCTATCCCTCTTAATGGTTTGTGATCCCTCTTACTGGTTTGTGTAGGTGTTAGCATAGGCACAGCAAGATACCTGTATTAAGATGATAAGTTATTTGTTTAACATAAAGCCTGAAAAAATAATTTGCATCTACCTATCCTCTTACATATGTTTTCCTCTCTTCAACCCAACATTCCTGGTCAAAATGAGAAGTTTTAGGTTTCTTTTTCATCTTGCAAATAGTACTGCTTTGCCTATGGAACCCCTCAGTTTGTTTAAGGGCGCTCTTGAATTGGGACAGTAGGAAGGGCTGCAACCTGAAAGGGCAGCAAACTGTTGTATTTCCTGCTGCAAGCAGGTAACACCCTCCTCCTCCCCATCCCTCAGCAGCACTCAGGAGCTGCGTGTATGGGAGTCCGCCTTTCTTCCACCTCCTCTCTCAGGTTGTCCTCTCCTTTCCATGCCATCTCCCAGGTGATGACTGGGGCATGGCCTTACAGCAGCCCCCTCCCCAGCCTCCCCGTTTTGCAGACTTCATCATGACTCAGAGGAATTGGGACGTTTCTTTCTGGGAGTAGAAACATACCAACTTAATTTTTTAAGAAGAACGAATATGTATATAATTATATATAAGAAAATAAAAATGAAATGCAGGTATTTAAACACCCTTGGTAAATTCATGCATGTATACAGTGTCTTCCCCCCAGCCTGTTGGATGTGTAGCATCCAGGACACTAAATGACAAAAACCTCATTGAAATGGTAGACAGGTCTTCTAGCAGCGCCCCGAGAGAGCAGGTGGTTCCTTCTCTGGATCAGTCCGGCGTGTCGCACGTTTCAGATCGTGCGTGTGAAAGACACGGGGCGGCTGGGGCTGTTCGTGTCACACGGGGGACACACGTGGGGCAGCCGCGTTCGGAACAAGCCATGTCCGCCCCGCGCGTCCTTCCTGCGCCCGCGCTCCGGGCAGGCGCCTCCTCACCCTGCTCCCCCCTTTCCTGCACTGCCCTTTTCCTTCGCTCCTTTAAATCACAAACGAAAATACCCCCTCCTGCTTTATTTATAAATGCGTGTTTTTATACTTTTGGCTTTAGGCAAAATAATACTTTATCTTTTTTTNCGTCAGCGGCACCCACTGTGCTGCCGGCATGATGGTTCCGAGGTCAAGGTGAAGCAGAAAGGCCGCCGCAAAAAGAAAGCGAAACTCAGGAAAACGGTCCTTTAATGCTTGTTTCTCTGTGTATAAAGCAGCAAAACAAAGCACAAATCCAGCTTCCAAAAAATTATCCTGTGGTATCACCTCTGTATGGGAGGTGCACTTCCTGTAGCACAGGCCCTTTATCCTCAGGCACTGGCCTGAGGTTTCCATCTGGCTCTGAAACCGTCCTAACGCTCTCTGGGGTTTAACAGAGGGATTCTGGATGCGTCGGCGGCACTGCTTCGTGTCAGCCTGGTAAGGCGTGTGAAGCCTGTGTGCTGGCAGGACATGCTTGTCCTGGGATGCTGAGTAACACTGTTTATTGTTTGCCTGGACAGAGCTGGGCTGGCCGGAGTCTGTACCCTATCTTGATAGGCCTCCATCCCCGCTGGAGTTCTACCGGGAGTGGGTGAGTCCGAATAAACCCTGTATAATTCGCAACGCCATCAGCCACTGGCCAGCTCTGAAGAAATGGACCTCAGCATACCTCAGGTATGAGCGAGATGTGGAGCAGGACTGGTGTTCAATTTCAGGTGACCTCACCAAAAACCCCTTGGTTAATCTTTGCTTTTATTTGTAAGATTAGCTCAGATTCCTTCCTGGTTTTGTATGAAGGTGTTCAGTCTTCCCAAGGTCAGGTGTAAGTGTTTTCCTTGCACACATACTGCCCTCCCAGTTCTGATGCAGCCAGGAGGGTGGGTGTTTTGGCTGTGTGCAGCCAACAGGCTCAGGCTATTGAAACCCACACAGCTGGAGTGGGGCTGTAATGCTCTAAGAACAGACTGACTTGTTTGTGACTGAGCACACCTTGTTTTCTTCAAAAAACTAAATGATGAGTGTTTTAACAAATGAAATTTTAACAAAAAGACCTTCTCAAGAGAGGATTTGTGGTTAGACCTAATATCTGTGGGTCATATCTAATTCTGTGTGGTTTAAAGATAAATATCTTATGGAACTAAGCACTGTTAGCCTCATGGGCTGTGTATCTATCAGTTTCTGTCCACCCCTTCTGCCTGCTCAGTTACTTTTGAATCTGTGAACCCTTGGATTTGGCCGAGTTGAACAGCCACAATAATATCAAGCTGTGCCATGATTGGTGAAAAGAAGTGGCCAAAGAGGACCCTCTGTCTGCATGGAGGAAAAGGGAACTCCCTTGTGAACTGTCCTGTTAGGAGAGAATTCAGAGAGGGGAAAAAACTGGAGTTGCCTTGGCTGCAGGGAGCAATTGGAGCAGAATGCCGAAGTCCTTACCAGATAGCAGAAAATCTAATCTACAGACCCCCATCGATAGAAAGACAGACATCTTATTTTTGCTGCCCTTGAAACATGTTTTTAAAATAATCAATATGTAATAGAAGAGCTAATTGCATGCCTGGATATAAACCTTTGATTTGTTTTCCAGGGAGGTGGTAGGTCCCAAGGTGGTGAGTGTGGCAGTGACACCAAATGGTTATGCAGATGCAGTGTTTCAGGACCGGTTTGTCATGCCAGAGGAGCGCCAAATGCCATTCATGGACTTTTTGGACATTGTGGAGAAGAAAGTGACCTCTCCCAACGTATTCTATGTGCAGAAGCAGTGTTCAAACCTCACTGAGGAGTTCCCTGAACTTGTCTGTGATGTGCAGCCTGACATACCATGGATGAGTGAGGCACTGGGTAAACCCTCAATTTCTCTCTTATTCAGTAAATATTTTGCATGGAGCTTTAAAACAATCACACTAGGTGCAACATGGTGAATACTTGTTCTTTTTCTGAATGCCACAGCTCAGTTTGCTTTCATCCTCTTAGAAAGCAGAAGTGGTAAAATACCTAATAGAGTAATCCATGTTTTGAGGTTGGATTACTCTGAAATCAGTATCTCTGTTGTATTGGGACCCTCACAACTGAAAAGATGTCATGTAACACTTCTTTACATTGAGTGGCTTTTCTTTGATATAAAATCATGTTTTGGCTTAGTGTTTGCAGTGTAGAAGGAGGTTGCTGTTGATCACAGAGTGCTATTTGCAATGAAATCTGTCATAGTTATGAAGGGAGTTATAGGACAGAATTTGGCAGAAAATTATTTGGAATGTTTTTTAAAAATGACAATTTGTTGTTGTCATCATATTTCTTTTCCCTAACCATACAGGGAAGAAGCCTGATGCTGTGAATTTCTGGCTTGGAGAGTCAGCTGCTGTGACATCTTGTACGTATCCTCTGGCAGTGTAAATCGTCTGGCAGTTTCAGCACAAGTTTAAGCTGGCTTGTTTTGAGTTAGTGGCTCAGCAGAATGGTGTGGTTTTTCTGACAAGGCAGTTCTATTTTAACATGCTTTTCTTGCATTCTTTATTCTGTCCTTCTGCAGCCTCCTGCTGCAGTGTCTCTGGGTGCATATACCTGGCATCGTATCAGGCAAAGCACTGACAAATTGCTTCATTGAATGCATTTGCTACAGCATGATATTGTGACTTTCCCACTGGCCGCAAGAGGAAGAAGTAGTCTGATAATAATAGGGAAAGCTGATACTTTCAGTTTACTGTAGTTTCTGCTGCAGAGAATGAAATAGCTATGATTTTCTGTCTTTCTCCCCATTTCTCTTTTTTTTCCTCAATCCTAGTACATAAAGATCATTATGAGAACTTGTACTGTGTGGTATCTGGAGAGAAATATTTTCTACTGCATCCACCAAGTGACCGTCCCTTCATCCCATACGGTACATCATTTTGCTGTGCATGTGTCTGAAGGTTGGAAGGAAGACAGACTAAAACACTGAAAGATGTGAACAAAAGGAAGCAGTGGTAACATTTTGATGTTTATGCAGTGTTACGTTTTCCAATGTGAACAGAAATCTCTTCTACTTCATGCTGCAGGTAGTTGTAATACAAATGTTTTTCTGAGGCCAGGTTTTCCAATCCAGTAAAGCAATGAGCTCATTGGTACACATCTTGAGTCCTGTGTCCAGTTCTGGGCCACTCAGTTCAGGCAGGACATTTAGATACTGAAGTGAGTCAAGAGAAGGGCATTAAAGCTGGTGGAGGTTCCAGAGGGTAATTCCCATGAGGAGCAGCTGAGGGAGCTGGGTTTTTTTAGCCTGGAGATAAAAAGAAGACTCGGGGGGAACTTATCACTCTCTAGAACACCCAGAAAGGAGATTGTACCCAGATGGAGGTCAGGCTCTTTTCCCAGGCAACCAGTGACAGAAGGAGAGGTAATGGTCTCAAGTTGTGCTCAGAGGAGGTTTAGATTGGACATTGGGAGGAATTTGTTCACATAAAGGGTGATTAGATACTGAAATGGACTGCCCAGTGGGGTGGTGGAGGCTTATGCCTGGAGGTGATTAAGGAAAGACTGGATGTGGCACTTAGTGCCATGGTTTAGTTGACAAGGCGGTCTTCAGTTATAACTTGGACTTGATGCTCTCAAGCGATCTCAGATTTCATCTCTTGATGCATTTCCTAACCTAATTGATTCTGTGATACTTGTGGCAGTCTCTTCAGCTTTAGAATATTTAAATTATTTAAGTATATTGTCAGTGTTGTAGCATGTCATCTTTGGTGTTTTACAGGTTTGGATTCTGCTTACCTGCTTTTCTCTAGGAAAAAAAAGCCAGGAAGCTAAAAAATTAGTTCTATTTTAATGAAATATTCAAGCTACTAACTGAATCTCTGAAAACTGAAAAATGAAGAAAGAGATTCTTATGGCAGCATTGCTTCACACTGCCTGTTTTCTGTCTCTTTATGTTGCTTTCCTATGTGCACAGCTGTCGTTACTGTTGCAGTGTCACCTAGAAGAAGGACGGGTTAACTTCATGCCTCATAAGACTTAATTTTCCATTCCTTGGCTTTCAAACCATCAGACTAAGTGAATGCAGAGTGGTCTGTGATGCAAATATAATTTTGGCTAGATGTGTGCTGCTACAATATTTTATTTATACTGTTTTTATTTTGTTTGCAACCTTGAAGTTGTAGAATCATGGAATGGTTTGGGTTGGAAGGGACCTTGAACATCACTGAGTCAATGCTCCTGCCATTCAATAGACCAAATTACTCAAAGCTCCATCCAGCCTGACCTTGAACACTTCCATGGATAGGGCATCCACAACTTCTCTGGGTAACCTGTTCCAGTGCCTCATGACCCTCATTGTTAAAAAATTCTTCCTTATATATAATCTAAATCTACCCTGTCTCGGTTTGATACCATTAACCCTTGTCCTGGCCTTGGTAAAAAGTCTTTCTCTGTCTTTCTTATAAGCCCCTTTTAGGTACTGGAAGGCCACAGTGAGGTTTCCCCAGCAGCCTCTCTTCTCCAGGCTGAATAATCCCATCTCCTCAGCCTTTCTTGGACAAGCTGTGTTGTATGTATGTGAGTGTATGAAATATATGTGTGCTATAGGAATCCTACTTTATAAAACAAGTTACTGTTAAAGCCTAGAACAGAGATAATGCTTACATTTCATAGGGTATAGTAAAAAGAGAATTCCATCTTTTTGAGCATTAGGTTAATTAATGGAGAGAAACTGTCTCGAGGAGGGGCTTAGAAAACCTCATGTGCTGAAGCAATGGAAGAAAAGGAACCAGCAGTACCTGAAGCAGTTGATGATCTCTGTCAATTAAAATTAGAAGTGAAAGGCTGGCCACAAGCCACTAATAACTCTTGTGCGTGCTTCTTTGGTAGACTGACCTGAGATGAAACACCGAACTATAGAATGATGTGTAAGTCAGGGGTGCATTTATGCCTTCTGAAAAGGAAAGAAAACAGTTACTGGAACAAAATAGGACTGGGATACAAATGGGCTTGGAGGAGAATAAGTATTATTCAGACTGACTGGAAAAAAAGTATATTAAGAAACTGGATAAAATTTGAAATGGAAAAAGGGAAGGATAGTGAATACAGTAAGTTGAAAATGGTTTTGTCTTAATTTTTCTTGGTGAAAGTGTGACATGCACTGCCATTAGGTTCTCTGAATTGTGTAATTTAATTCTTCTCTGGTTCCAGAGCTCTATCAGCCAGCAACCTACCATGTATCAGAAGATGGTTCGTTTGAAATTGTGGATGAGAAGACTGCAGAGAAGGTAAAAAGTTTTTAAAGAATGCAGTTAATACCGTAGGGAGAGCTTGGGACATTGCTGAGCCCTCAAACTGAGCATATTGATTGAAATTTAGAAATACTTCATTACTGGAAAAAGGATGCCCAGATATTTTGCTTGTATTTTACTATTTGCAGAGGATACCCAGCTCCCAGAAAAAATCTTTTACTGCACACCTAAAACGATTAATGTCATTATGTGTTGCCTTGCACCAGACTTGAACAGATCCACTAAAGAACTTTTGAATGCATTGACAATAAAGGAATTGATTTCATTATGCCTGAAATAGACCCCTCTACATTCACTTTCTTTTGGCCCTCTACTCAGGTTCACAGTAGTATCACCCATTGTAATAAAACATACCTATCTGAATGAATAAGTTGTGTTTTCTTAGTAGTAGCAATCTTTATTTGATTAAAATGTTTAGATCAGGAGGCACTTTACAAATCTCAGTAGAATCTTAATCCCTTGCCTTTTGCCTCTGCAAAGTGTGAGTAATGTCACAACAGAACTTGAACTGGGGCTTGTTCTCTGTTTCCAGAGTGGTGCTTATGGAATCTCATTCCTGTAATGCAGCATGGTTGGAATGCTGGGGTTTATAATTCTGTAGAGCAGAGAGATAATTAATGCAGACAGGAGGGACTTCCCAGCAAGGAGGGGTGTTTTAGCTGCTGGGAGTAAAAATTACACCAGAGAGCTAAAGAAGAAGAAAGAAATTTCTAAAAAGAGTGCTGCAGATAAAGTATTTAAGTACTGAATGTAGGAGGAACAAGCAACTTAAGGGGCTGGAGGTGTTTTGAAAGTATGTCATGAGGCTGCAGCTTCATGGATGACATTTATTGCCTTTTCTCTAACTAGAAATGCATCACCGAAGGAGGCACATCTTAGCATCCTTGACCTATTCCCAACTGAATGTGGCAAGCTGTGTAGCTGTACATGTTTTGCTAGACAAAGTACATGTTTTGTAACCTATTGAGTTTGATTATCAGTTGTTTTTCTGGAAGCTTACTGGAATTTTTTGCCATGGTCAGCAACATATACACTCTTTTGCCTTTAGGTGCCCTGGATCCCTCTGGACCCTTTGAACCCAGATCTAGAACTGTATCCAGAGTATGCTCAGGCAAAACCTTTGCAGTGTACAGTGAAAGCTGGTGAGATGTTATATCTGCCTTCTCTCTGGTTCCATCATGTTCAGCAATCACATGGCTGTATTGCAGGTAAAATAGACATTGTTTCCAGATATATTTTTGAACTGTGGTGGGTGTGCAGGTAGATATCCCACAGCAAAGCATCACTGGGAGCAAAGGTTCCTTTAAGGTTAACTGCCACTCTGCAGGAGAGAATAACAATCTTGACAGATCCCATGGAGCTGCCTTCTCGCAGCCTGTTTTGCTTACAATTCATAGCTTTGTCGACACAACATGGAAGATACTCTGTTTTCATATGAGCTGAAATCTGCTCTGACCCAATCTCTTGCCTTGCTAATCAGGCTGTGTTTGTGTTACTGTTCCCCTGCACTTACCAAAAGCCTTGTCATCACGATCTTTGTAGGATTTATCATCATCTTTCTATCACTTTATTTCTTTTCTCCCCAAGTGAATTCCAGAATTTCAATCAGTGCTCATTTGGTACATGTGGTGGGTGGGGATGGTGCAAGGCATTATTGTTATGTCGTGCAAGTTTTGGAAGGTTTGAGGAAGAGACTTTCCTGGAAATTTTGCTTATCCTTTGTCTGGAATAATCCTGATAATGCTGTTCAAGAAAAAAGTATTTTGAACAGTGTAACATTAGTATTTGTATAACATTGCAGGTATTGCAAGCCCTTTTTTCAGTTCTTGTGATTCTGTGATAAAAAGACAATCTAGCAGTAAAGCAATAATTCTGATTAGTTTTTCCCAGTGCTGCTGCATCAGTCCTTAAAGATTTTTTTGAAAATGTAGAGTTGTTTCTAGCTGAAAGCCCCTGGCCACTTTTTTTCTCTGTTTAGCAGAAACACCAGAGAGTTTGAGTTTATTTGTCCTTTAGTCTGCTAACTGCAGTACAGTCTGTACACACTTGAAAAATCAATATTCTCAGGTCTGGTCCAGTGAATGTCTGAAGCTAGAGCATATCCTCCTCCAAGAAGCATTGGTATGATATTACAGTGTATGGCTTAATTTTCCGCAGAGACACACCCCAAAATTAGCAAGAGAAGCAGAATGAAAGCACTGTCTGATTGATGACCACTGTGAAGTAGTGATGAATTTGCCATCCTTTACACAGGAAGAGAGGTTCCCATCCAGATATCAAACTTTGCAGTTTGGTATTTTTTGTCTAAATAGAAGCATACTGTTCCTAAGCTGTTTTGCCATCTTCTGCTCCAATGAATCTCCAGTACGGAGTCTGAAGTTGGTTTGGGTTAAGACAGAGTTGCATTGGCAGCACTATTGAAGACCTCCATTGTTATTTTTAGCTGGAGTCAGGGATTTGCTCATTTCAAAGTTCAGTCAGTAATAGGGAAAAGCACGTACTAACTGAGCTGTGTAAAAGAGTCTATGAGCACATTCGTAAATCATTACATTCTAGCCTTAAAATGTTTCTCCCTTTTCTTGTCTCCTCAGTGAATTATTGGTATGACATGGAATATGACATTAAGTACAGCTATTATCAGCTACTAGATTGTCTCACAAAAGCTGTGAAAATGCCATAGCAAAGGTGGGAGACTCGAGCTTGTGATGTCTGTTTCTGATGTGATACAATCATCAGCATCTGTGACTGGAGTACAAACATTATTCCCCAAAAAAGAACTGAACATCAAATTATGGTCAACAACATCTGCTGAACGTAATGGCTGTTTTTCTTGATTGCAGAGTCCAGACCAATTGGCCACATTTTTTGGCTTGTAAGTAGAACTTTGATAATAGGATTTTTAGGCCTTTGCTTGTTGCCTCAGTGATGGTGAGCAAAATAAAATGTGGAGGGAGACAAACCAGGTTTTGAAAGTCCCAAAACGGAAGCCCTGACTGTTTGTTCAGATCTACAGATTGTTTTCATAGCAACCCAAGTGGACAGGGAAGGATCTGCTCTGTGCATCAGGCTGCAAGTCCAACGTATGCATTCTAAGGCAAAAGTCTGTCCTGTTGTAATTCTCTAAGTTCAGTGGCTGTGGTGTTTTGATGGTGAGAACCTACAACTTCTGCAATAAATAGGTCAGTTTAAAGCTTATTTCGGTACTAATTTTTTTTTCCCAAAGTANCTCAGCAAGCCAACCACACACCTGGCTGTTTCTCTCTGCCCCGCGCTGCCGAGTCCCTGACCCCAGCGCGCTGGTCCCCGCCGCTCCGCAGCCGA
The DNA here is from genome assembly GCA_013397155.1 of Irena cyanogastra. Lineage (NCBI taxonomy): Eukaryota > Metazoa > Chordata > Aves > Passeriformes > Irenidae > Irena > Irena cyanogastra. The sequence continues at coordinate 791,767 of VWZV01011296.1, read as the reverse complement.
CCGGGAAACGCCGCGCGGGCACGTGGGCGGGCGAGAGAAACGCCACAGTAAACAATGGCTGAAGGACATCTAGGAGGACATGCAAAAGTCAATGTTGGCTATTTTCCAATAAAAAGCTACACATTTTTATTGCTGTTTTTTATTTCTTTTCACTGTTGTATTTAAACATAGCTGCATTCTCTTGCATCCCGAGGGATGGCTTTAGAGTTGCTCTGCCAGATCTGCAGTCAATCTGCATATCATCTGTGCTCTAATGGCATGAGGTGTGATTCTGCAGCTTGTAAACTCACTGATTGTTTCATTCCTTTCCCATTAATTGCTGCTTAGTGCATGGTCAGGAAGGTTGTTTGAGCCTAGTTCAAACAGCCATGATTTCCATTTGTAATTCCACAGAATGGGATGGGAGTACTCACATGTCTGAGACCCCCAGGGTAGGACAAGAAGGCTATTAAATACACAGATATTGAAAAAGTGTAGTATTGTTGTTTATGAAAACCAAAAGGTGGTGTTTATTGTCAAATCTTCAAACAGTTCCTTAGAAACATTATCAATATGGGGGAAATCAACTATTGAGAGGAAAAATATAGTAATTTTTGGACTTTGTCTGTTTCTTTTGCTTTTTAAAAGAAACATAATTATAGCATAAAGTTTCATTTTAACTTTTGGCGCTTGTCCAAAAATTGCAGAAAGCTCGAGAGGGATCAAGAGCAGGCTTTGTTTCGTGGCAAGATTAAGATGTCATGCTACTTAGGCTTTCCAGCTTGTCTGTGTTTACTTTGCTCTGGCAAAGGCTCCCAAGTCTTCCAAATCCGGAATTTCCTGCAGCTGGGGGCACGGCAATTTGAATAGCTCTTTTTGTTGGTTTGGGGTTTTTAATTTAGTCTCTCTCTGTAAGCAAAAGTAAAAGCACTCGCCAAGAACAAGTGACAGCTTGTGCCCGTGCAAGTGGCCGGTGTCACCGTGCCACCCGAGCCGGAGAGTCCTGGAGGGAGGCGTGCTCTGAACTACGTCTCCCAGCAGCCCGTGCCGGCCGACTGAAGGAAGTGGTGACGATGATTCCTCCTGGACTTTGAGCAGGGATTTTAATCCCGAGAAGGCACAGGTTGCCGAGGCTCGTGTCTGACGCAGTTCCAGGCGGTCCGTGCCTCGCCCCAGAGAAGGGCCGCAGCTCTGTGTCCAGCCGAGCTGGGATGGCGGCGCGGGTGTCCGTCCTGCCTTCCCCCAGGTGCCTGTGCGATGAGCCTGTGCAGATCCGTGTGGCCGGTCTGCAGCCGCAGCAGGCGGTCACCCTCCGAGCCAGCCTGCTGGACGAGAGCGGGGAGCTTTTCCAGTCCCACGCTCTCTACAGGGCTGGGAGCAGCGGGGAGCTGGACCTCAGCCGCTCCCCGGCGCTGGGGGGCAGCTATTTGGGAGTGGAGCCGATGGGGCTGCTCTGGGCTCTGCAGTCCAAAACGCCCTATAAGCGGCTGGCAAAGAGGAACGTCCTGACCCCTTTCTATGTGGACTTAGAAGTGTATGAGGGCCATGGTGACATGAGCCGCTTGCTGGGGAAATGCACCAATGAACGATGGTTTTTAGGAGAGGGGGTGAAGAGGATTTCGGTCAGAGAAGGTCGTCTCAGAGCAACCCTCTTCCTCCCTCCTGGTGAGTTTTAGTTCCATTCTGGTTTTCCAGGTATGTCTGACAGCACGTATGCCTCTGGTCCCTGAATGCACTCAGCAACCCAGATAAAAGCCTCAGCTAACACTTCCCTCAGCCTGTGCCTGGTGCAGGTACCTGGATCATCACAGCAGAGCAAAGAAGAGCAGATGTTGCCCGGGCAGGGCAAGGACCAAGGCAGGGGTATGGTGGTGCAGGGAGGGCAGTAACACGAGGTGTCTCCTGGTTGTTCTAGTTTACTGTCTTGACCTCTCTGCAGTGAGAGGTTTGTGAAACAGTGTGTTTATTTCTTAGCTTTTTGGTTTAGCAGACAGGACAAAGAGGCCCCTGGTCCTTGACAGAGCTGTCATGCGTGACAGCTCTGGCCGTGGAGTGAAGAATGACAAGGCATGGTGGGAGCACTGGACTCAGGCTGCAGCCAGCCTAGGCTGAAGTACCATGCCCTCAACAGCTGCTACAGATCTTCCTGTGGGTTCTGAACCTGTCTCTCTGTGTCTCTCTTTAGCTAAGGAAAAGCCAAAGAAAGAAGTCTCTTCCTGACTGAGCAGCTGGGCTGCATGGGATACTGAGTGAGATGGGAGACAAATGGGAAAAGCAAGATCTTTAATTAAACAGGTGCCATATTTTACAACTCTGTACACAGGGCTGAGAATGGATCCTGTGCAAAGCTGCTTTAAGCCTGAAGTGTATCTGTTCCTTGAATGGCACTTAAACATGGCTGTCTTGTTCTGTAATTAACAAACAGTCCCTTGCAGCTGCAGCAACACCACATCTTGTGAGGAAAATCTGGCTATGAGCATGGACAGACCAGGATCAGGAAAGGAAGGTCCTATTCCTGCAGGAGAGCTGAGGAGCTCAGGGATAGTCAGATCTTACTGAAGCCTGATTTGGCACAGGTCACTTATGGCACTTGTGAGTATCTTTCATAACCCAAGTATCCCCTCTGTGGCATACCTGCTAGCATAGCTCCTAAGGAAGAGCCACTCCTGCAGTAGTACTGTTTCTTCATTGATCCTCAATGGCCTGAGGACTTGTAGGTCAATGCCAGCTGAAATTCACAATGAGAGAAGGATGTCCAACATGATGAGTTCCTAAGAGAGAAAAGAAATGTGCAAATTCACGTCCTTACAGTAATTTTGTGTGTTCCTGAGAATGATACCCACCATGGAAAGCTTCAGAGGATGATTTTCTTCTGGTATCTACTGTCCTGATGTGTGCTGAGAGGGCACCACAAAAGGATACCCATAGGAGCTTTTATTTTGGTTATATATACATCCTCCTTTCATTGCAGGACCTGGCCCATTCCCTGGACTTATTGATTTGTATGGATCTGCAGGGGGTCTTATTGAATACAGAGCAAGTCTCCTGGCTAGCAGAGGCTTTGTGACTCTGGCTCTTGCTTACATGTCCTTTGAAGATATCCCTGCTATGCCAGACATTCTTGAGCTGAGCTATTTTGAGGAGGCTGTGAACTTTTTGCGGAAGCAGCAGCAGGTAAGAGACAAATGATGGTGCTCTTCCTGAAACTATTTTCCAGTTTACTAACCAGTTCCTAGACTAGAAGTATAAAATTTCTTAAGCCGGAAACAGTAATTTTGTACTAGTTTTGTGTCTTTTAAGATTTTAGAAGGGAAAAAAATCCATTGGCTTTTTTACTGTTTTTGAGATATTACAGGCTTTTGATTCTGAGCAAGTTTTGCAGGACAGTAATAAAACACTCTTAACAACAGGATCCTTTACAGTTGTAGCACTGGAGGTATGACATGTCTTAAGAAGCTGAGGCTGTATTTGAACAAGTGTGGGACAAGAAAGACGCTTTATGGCAATGTATCATCATACGTAACCCAAAAGTGACCAAGAGAAATCAAGTAGCATTTAAAGTTTTAAAGCAATGCTACTTAATGTGTATTTGTTTTGCAAAGTTATTTACTTTCTATCACACGGACACCAGGATTGTAGGCAGTGTGAGAGCAGAATTCAGCCTTGCTTGTTTGTCTTGTTCCTCAGAGAACAAGAAGCGTCTCTGAAGCATCTAGAATTCAATGTGAAGGGCCTTCACTAGAAATAAGTTGATTTAAACAGCTATTGGGCTCACTTAGCCTCAGGCGTAACGAACATTATGTGTTCCAAGACAAAACAGAAAATAACAGGTCAGCTGTAGGAGAGTACAGAAGAAACCGCAATGAAGAAATTCAATGTAAGTAAACCTAGGAAAATGTGGCTTCGAGAGAGGAGCAGTAGAAGACACTGTACTGAGAGCAGCTGAACTGGGATGTGAAGGGAGCAAGGACGCTTTGTCTATACAGGTCTCCAGGAGGGAAATGTGTTACAGGAGGAGAAATGTTGAGGAGCTGTAGAATTCATAGTCACTCTTTTGGAGGCTCAGCAGAGGAATAGATGAGGGGGAAGGGGCAGAATATGAGTGGTCATAGTTGGATGAGTGAGAAAGCAGAACTGGAGAGATTATGTCAGCTCAGGGAATAAAGAGTCATTAATAACACTGTTTTCATAATTCTGTTTCAGGTGAAAGATACTGGCATTGGTGTTTTGGGCTTGTCTAAAGGAGGTGATCTAGCCCTTTCCATGTCCACATTTCTACCTGGCATCAAGGCAGCTGTCAGCATATCTGGAAGTAGTTTTAATTCGCTTATTCCCCTGAAGGGAGATGGCTTCACCATTCCTGCCCACCCATATGACTTGGGGAGGCTGAAGATCAGTGATGAGTCTGGACTAGCAGATTTTTCAGATGTCTTAGATGACCACACGGACCCAGCAACTTGGGATTGTCGGATTCCTGTGGAGAGGTCCTTAGCCAAGTTCCTCTTCCTGTGTGGCCTGGATGACATGAACTGGAAAAGTGACCTCTATTGCCGAGATGCTGTTCAGCGCCTTCAGCAGCATGGCCGGGAAGCGGAGTTTTACTCCTATTCTGGAGCAGGGCACCTCTTGGAGCCACCATATTTGCCTCTGTGCAAAGTTTCAGTCCACAGGATGCTCGGGATGTTGATGCATTGGGGAGGGCAGTGGAGAGAGCATGCTAAAGCCCAAGAAGATGCATGGCGCAGGATACAGGCCTTTTTCTGGCAACATTTGATGGACTCAGACATCCCTAAGAGCAAGCTGTAGTGGGAGCTGTCATAGATGCTGGCCAAGGATGGTATTTCAGCACTCACTGGATCTTGGAAACTCACCAGAAGTTTCCTGGACTGCCTTCCTCTAAACCTCACTGTTGCATAGTTGTTTATTTTCATCCCCCAAATAATTTCCCATTTTTAGTCGAATTTCAGTTGACTTCTGGCCCCAGCTTTACAGTAGATTGGCACCATCTGGTCTGTCTCTGTGCTGTAGTCTAAAACCAACCCAGCATCCCATCATCTAAATCCCATTTGTGCTGAGCTATCTTTGCCCTCAATCTGCAACTATCTCCTTTCATAAGAGGAAATACTCTCACAGGAGGAGTTTTCCATTGAATGGTTTAGTCTTGTGCCTTTAACTAACCTAGATATAAATAGCACCTTTGTTGAACAACACATTAGTACACTCATCTTTCCTCCTGGTATATTATTTTCTCCCAATTTGTAGTAAAAAGGTTGCAGTAGTTCTGATCTCAGCTAAGGGCAGAGGCACTCTTCTGGCTTAATCTGAAATGCAGTGATAACATTTTTTTTTCTGGTACCTCAAAACCCAGAACTGAATCTTACCCAGATTACCCTGGTTATATCTCCTGCTGACTCCATAATAAGTTCCATATTAGGGCAAAGTTTGCGCTGTACTACTCAGTGAGTGAAAGCAGTGTGCAGTGTATCTGTGTGTGCACAGTTTGCTTGAGATTGTCTGAATGAAGCCTTCAGCCATCTGTGCACCTGCCAATACTTGAAGGAACAATCCTGGTGTAGCCACAAGCTGTTACTTCACCAGACTGAAGAAGTCATGAGTAGAAGTCCTCACCTCCTGTTGGGAAGAGAAGCGATGGAGTCTGCAGTTTTGCGCAGTGTTCAAGAGGGGGATGATACAAATGTGCCAAGTACTTGCTCTCATATAGTGAAAATAAGTTTGTCTCCATTCTAGGGGGAGGGAACAGTAAAGCCACTGCTGCTGAGTTCCCAGGAGCCCAGTGAGGTGGGCTGCCTCAGTGGTTCTGCTGCTATAGCAGACAGCTGTGGGCTCAGTGACAGCTAAGAAATGCCACTCTTCAAGAAAGGACTGACCTCACTTTCTGGGAAGAATGTGGATTTGCTTACCTTTTACCAGTGTCCAAACCTGCCAAGGGGGGGCTGTAATCTACCTTGTGCTTTTGTGGGATAGTGGCAAACGGCAGCTACATATCAAATGGCATCAGTGGAGCAAATTCTCCCTCCTGGAGCAGTCAAGACTCACACCCTGACCACAGAGGCAAGCAGGAGCTGGAAGTCTCTGCATTGCACTGAGACAGAAAAATCTTGCCTTTGACAGTGTAGTCCCTGGTTTCCAGTTCCTGCTGAGACAAAAGCCCTGTTGGAGCCTGGATCCTGCTGAGGGATGAACCATGCCCTCAGTTTTCTTGCTTCAGGGAGCAATGGTCACTCAAAATGAGCACATTGGGCCTCAGAGGGCTGGAGACTCTCTCATACAATATATTCAGCACAGAGTGTCCCTTCAGGTACTTCTGGTTTTCCTGAACCACCTGTTCCTCAGACTGGTAGATGGGTACCATGTAGCTGAAGGTGTGACTAGTTAGAGTGGGGACATCTCTCTCCTGCTCACCCATACTGGTCATCCATCAAGTTTTATGCTGTTGCCTCTTACTTGGTTTCTGTTTGTCCCTTCTGTGCTTATGTCCTGCATGGACTGTGGTTGTTCCAGATATTTAGTGAATGGGTAGGACCTGGCAGCAGAGTAACATAAAACAGCAAGGAAAGTCAAGCACATTTAAGGAGTTCCATCTGAGTAAGGGACATTTTCTTTTCCCTCATTTTTCTGTTTTATTGAAGCAGTCAAAAAACTCTGGGCTGCTGATCCACATCTTCCTCAGACTCAGGGCCGTAGGCTGTGAGTTTTTCTGTGGTATGAGTAATTCTGTTCTTTTATTTTTACTGAACACAGTGAGGTTTATACAAAAGAGTGTGTTGTTTTCCAGCTTGTGGGATAACTCACATCTATTTTAATCCCTTCTGGGGGAAACCAAGCTTTCCCAGCCTTCAATGGGCAGTTTACAGTTCTATACTTCGAATTACAAAACTGTGACCTTCTGAGAAAATACATTATCTATAGGAAACTACCATTACAAATAAAAATGCTTTCCATCAGTAAATTAACAGTGTGGTCAGTGATGCTTTCATCCAGTTGTTATGTTGTCACATTGGGCAGTCAGGTTCATGGAAAACAGTGTTGACAATAGAGGATGAAGGGAGCTGACTGGTGGCTCCATCAACAACAGCACACAGGACCTCTTTCTTTTGTTGCTCTGGAATGAAAACTTTGCTACTCACTTAAAAGCATTTATCGCTTGGATGGCATCTGACAAGAAAGACTGAAAAAGCTGATGTAGCTGAGCAGCTCTGTGTCACATACAGGTAAATATTCAAGGCAACTCAGTTGCACTGGGAATACTTTTAAAATTTAAACTCAAATTTGAAACTTATCTTCAGGAAATAGAAACTGTTGTCAGAGTTGTACAAAATAACTGGAAATGGCTTAATTTCAGTAAAACACTTCTGCCTGGTCTTAAGCATGTTCTTCAGCATTTTGCTGAAGACTTTGACTGCTTAATGTTTCTTCTGCTGAAGGGCTGATTTAGACCAGTAAGGCTAAGATCACAGGGTTTTTTTCAAGACAATATTCTACTAATTGCAGGCTTTTGAGTCAGAGTGCTTTATATAGTCTCTCCAGGCCTGCTGAATACAGACAACATTATTCAAGAACAATGTGAAAGTTATTATTTAATTAAAGATAATAGACCTTTAGCTGCAAGAGATCCTCTGCCAAGCACAACTGATAAATCTAATAGAAATTGGATGGGAAAGTCTGTTCTTGTAATCTGCTTGTAATTGAAAAGTGCTTCAGATAAAACAGAGTATCAAAGGACTAGCTCGAACTAAAAGATCTCGTCTTTATTCTTAGTTACCCACTGTTAAGCACTCTGCACTACATTTCTATTTTGAGAATAAGAAAAGCTTGTGACAAGCCTCTTAAGAACTGAGACTCTCCCCAAATGTAAGCTGCCATGAACAAGTTTGCTATAAGGAAACAGTATGTCTTGCAATGTTTTTTTAGGGCAGGATGATTTCCTTAGCTACCGTGGAATCAGGTAACAATGGAGAATGCTGATTTGCCCAATACATTCTTAAAATTTTCCATGTTTGCATTGAAAACAGACCCTGAAGCATTTTGATACACATACAGTATAACTTGAAGGAAACTGCAGAATGAAAGTAGTCAAAAAGCCTTTATTAGCAAAAAGTGAACCACAGGTGCAGAAGAGATGAAACATCTTTGAGAAATTGGCTGTCTCTGCAGGAGTAGTGGATATTTGAGGCTTCAGGAATTTTAATAAGGATTATGCTGAGCAAAGGCATTTCAATGCAAATGTGCTTGTCTAAGCCTAGGAGCTTCTTCAGGTGAAGCAGTGTCTCTGGGTGGCTTCTGCAAGCAAGGTTTTTTCTTGGCCACAGAACAGGAATGAAGCGAAAATCAGAATATATATTATTGTGTGGTGTAATTTAGAAGTCACTTTTCTCCATTTCTGGTTTTGCTTCCCTGTGTGTGTTTGAAAGTCTAAAGATTTAGATTTTTTTTTTTTAAGCACAAAACTTAGTCAGTTCTTTAATATATTACCAGATAATTTGTTATCAAGTTGTGGGATAACACCAGTGTTTAATGACAACATACAAATAGTAAAATTTTTTTCTATATTAGTATTTTGCTAAAAAATTTATAATTCTACCATTTCAGAAAAAAAGAAAATCACTATTCTGCACTTTTTAGTGCTACGTACATGTTATTCAGAAATGGAGTCTGCGCCAAATGTTGTATTAAGCACAGAGAAAGAGATGTTTTGTTTAAGTTTAGGGAGAAGAAAGCTTAATATTTCCAATGAACTAGTGCTCCTTGCAGCATTTACTGCAAAATATCCCTGCTATTTTTCATTGTTGAGGACGAAAATTAGAAATGCTGAGTCTTAAAAAATTGTGCAAAGTTTGTATTAAACCTAAAAATGTCTGTATCCTGACTGTGGATAGCACTTAGAGAAAAATAATTAAATTAGGTACTTTCTATTTATTTAGGATTGTATCTTTTCAATTACTTAAGCTGAAAAACTTTCAACATTTTGCATTTACACTGGGAATTTATGTTTACATTAAGATCACTTCAGTAAATAGTGTTTTTTTATTTTTTTAACTCTTTTGAGAGTACCTTGCTGCATAGAGGGACAGTCATGCCTTTTTTCTGGTTAGTGATCTAAGAGGTAATCCTGTGGGAAACAAAACAGAACAAAAAGAAGATTAAAAATGTTCTGCTAGATCAAAAAGAAAACAGCAGGAACATATATGGGGTTATCAGGAGAAGCAGAGGTGAGCCATACCGTGCCAAGATAAATAAGAAACTAGTACAGTTTTTAGTTATGTTTGTAATAACTAGTCCAGCTGATTCTAAATCACGATTCCATTTCTCTATCCAGTGAAGTGAGTGCTTGGTGGCTCATTGTGTGCTGCCCCTGTTTACAGTGGATCTGGTCCTGAAGGAGTGAGGTATTCAACAGTGGAGAGAAAATTGTGAAAATTGTGAAATATGTCAGATAAGAGATGAGCTGGATAGGTGGTTCAAAGAAAATGCCCTGGATAGGAACAGAGCATGTGCATATCTCTGCTTTCTTCTAGAAAAGGAAGTTCAAATGCCCTGCTATCATTTTAATATGCTATGAATTCAGCAAGGTAGTTTTGAATCAATGATCCTATGCCATCTTCATGAGTCTGTCCCTGGACAATGTCAGTCTGATGTTCTCAAACATCCAGCACTGACTCAAAATGGATTATTTTCGTCTGCACAGTGCTCTGACTCCAGCCATTCTCTCATCTCTGGGTTATTTCAGATCAGAGGAATGTCATCTTGACATAGGAAAGCGACCTTGGTAGCTAATGACATCCCTACTGTTGTAGTGGAAGAAAAGGAGGTCAGTGGTCTGTACTTTTTGGTGGAGATATCATCGAATCACTGAACAGCTCAGCACCTGCTGCTTCCATGGCAGTCTGTATACCACTCCTTGTAGAGCTGAGACCTCCTAGGCTCCATTTAGATCAGCAGTGTGCAGGGGCAATTCTGCTCTTCCAAGGCTTCTAGGGAACCTTGTTCTTTCTATGCTGTCTACCCTCCCCTGAGGATATAAAGTCTGCTTTCTTTTTTTTCTCTACCTTTAACAGTTTTCCGTCTGTCCCACTGACCACGAACCAGGCCATTCCAATGCCAGGGCACCCAAAATCAAAACTGTAAGCCAACTAGACAAATCAAAAATTAACCAAAATAGAGGTATGAATTGTACATAAATTATGCATACAAAGAAATGAAAGATAAAGCGTGCATTCAAGGAGTATCAATTGTTAAATTTCTCCCCCTCATCGAGGGAAGTATGTGAATGTGTGAGCATATATAAATGTCTCTTGGAAGGGAGGTGAGGAATGGAAAGTGTAAAGCAAAGGAAAACCGAGAGATTATGGGTCACTTCCAAGTAGAGATATTATATTATTTAAAAAATCTGTTTTGTAATGACTTCTTAATTTTTTTTTTTCTGTAGAATGTAGGTTCCCCAGCAGAAATCTCCTTCTGGCAGAAGACAAACATGCAAGTGAAAGCACCATGGCTCAGGTCTGCAAACCAGATGGTTTCACTGTGCAGTGCCAGAGGTGAGCCTACGGTGAGCCCTGGCTCTGGGATTCCAGGGATCAACACAGTGCACATTACTCAGCCACAGGGTGAATCCACTTTTCTCTGTCAGACAACGTGTGATGGTATCACCAGCTAACACAGGACAGAGGGTCTACTTATAAACAAGTCACTGAAACCTGTATTTTGTTTGCTTTCTGAACTAAGAGGTTTTGCAATCAGTTATTGTTAATACACTTATTGTCTTGGGACATTGAGAACAAATGCTTTTATGAAGAGCTAATAACTGCTTTCCATTGCTGAAGCTCTAGTGACAGGTTATAGACATTTTCTCAAGTTCCCTCACTCTGAGGCAAATGTAGAAACTGAAGAACAAATTTTATTTATTTTATCTCTTGTTGATTCCATTCAGATTTTCCAGCCACTCATCAGACTTGAAAATAATGTGATGATAGGCTGAGGCAGGTAATACCACTCTACCTTTCAAATCACACGTTTAAGAAAGATAGCTTAAACTTTTTAGAACATTTGACTTTTTAAGTAATTTGCTCCCAGTACTTTGCATGTGCAGGTTCTCCCTTCAGCTGGGTTGAGAGGGGAGTAGAATTTAAGACCATTTTTATCCTTCTTCATTCCTCTCAGTTCTCCACATAAGGTATTTGGCTTTCCAGTGCTTTTGCTTTGCTTTTCTTCTCCCTGCAGAAGAACATAATTTTGCATTAACAATGAACATAAGTCCAGATCTCAAAGGAATGCAATTTCCTGGGCTCTGGAAGGAATCCAGAGGTTGGTCTCATAAATCCTTTGTACACTCTGCAGCTCTTCCAGCTCTTAACCTGGTTTGGCAACAGGGTAATTTCATGTAGCATTCACATAGTAATACACTTTTCTTTTGTGACCTCTGAGCAGGCTGTTTATCCTTAATTACTGTACACATGGTTGTGACTTGAGCAGTGCCTGTGCACGTCTCAGCTGCTTTCCTGCTATTCTGTCTGTAGAACAGTGCAGAATTCTCCTCGTGAGGTGGTGTTCCTGGGGGACAGAGCCTCCTGCTACACCTGAAAAGCAGAGAGTGATTTTTCTGAGGGTCACTACAGGTCACCACATGTACAGATCCCAGAGCCAAGGAGATTCTAGCTAGAATCTTACTTAGTATGTGAAATCCAGTTCTTCTGGGAGCAGATGTGTGTTGGTGGATGGTAAGGATGGTTCTCCTTGCTGCACTCCCCAGTTCTCCAGTGCTAGATTCCATGTGGAGACAGTCAGGAATAATTTTATCTTTGCAAGATTTTTCTTCATGGGTTTTAGCTTTTCATTGAAGAGGTGTAAAAACTGAAAGCTTATTTAAAGATATTTTCAATGTTTTCATGCCTCTGAAAGTAATAGTATGTGGTTGTGTGCTCCAAACAGTCTTCTCAGCTGAAAAACAAAAGGGAAAAAAAGCTTTGTTTTCTGAAAAGCCAATAATCATCTAAAAATGTTTCTCTGAAATAGGGGATACTTTGATGAGCTTTGATGCCATGATGCTGTTTGCTTTGCTGGCAATTCTGCAGCACCCTCAGCTCTGGCTTCTGCCAGTACCATAAAAACAGCAGGCAAAGCATGTACCTACTTCTACTTCCAGGCAAGAGCCACAGACCAAACCAAAATTCTCTTCTGCAGTTGCCCCCAGGCTACCAGAGGTCTGAACTTCTGCAGTTTATCACTTCTTGATCCTTTGTTTTATTCTCCTCCTATTTTAGTTTGTTTCCTCCATTAGACTTCCTGAATTCTNTCCTTTCCTCCCTCCTTTCCTCCCTCCCTTTCTTCTTTCTTTCTTCCTTTCTTTTCTTTCTTTTCTTTCTTTCCCTCCCTCTCTCCCTCATGTCTCTCTTTAGAAGAATGCCAGCCTTATGTTGAGTTCTTATTCTCGACAACTTTTGCTAAATGAGTTCTGTATCTCTTGCAACACAGGTGATTAGATTATTGTGATGAGGTATGTTGAAAGGAAATTTATCATCAGATTTCAGGCTTTTGTCTGATTAATAGACTTCCAAACTGCAACATACTTTACTTAGATATGGACTTAACTCCTCTGTTAATCCACTGACTGTTTGGACTGCTGCTGCAGCCTGAATTCATTCTGGGAGCAGACTGTATCAGAGAAGGAAGAGCCTGATTATTATTGCAACAGAGAGGAGAGTATATATTAGAAAGATTTAAAGATTATATTTGCTTCAGGACAGAAGGGCTCACTCAATGCTTCTGGTAGCTCTTAAGCCCTCATTGTGAAATGAGGAAGAAATGGCAGACCCAGCACACACTCTTGTTGCAGAGGTGGATTTTATCTAAAAATAAAATGTCTGTATGTTTGGAACTGGGCTTTAAGAATATGGAGATGCAAATGCTGACATGACAAGGATTTCTATAGCGAAATATTACCTCTTTCATTAATATGTGGCTGTCCTCTATACATGGATTAAGTTTGCAAGAGAGAAAGGGTTTATCCTTGTCAGCTATGGCTTTCCAATGTATCCTTGACTTACTTCCATTGTGCTAATAACATCAGCAATCCCTGAACATAGTCTGGATTCATAAAGGTTTTCTCACAACAGAATATCTTCTGCTGTCTTAAGTTGGTCTTCTACCCCTGTCAGAGGATAGGAAGGGTCTCTTTAGCAGTATCTGTCTGCTCTAAAGACTTCTTGTTTTAGCTCACTAGGTGGAGTCCTGAACACTGTCTCCAGGATTTCTGACCATGAGGTTACTATGAGAAAAAATGGCACATGTCCTGGAAGACCTCCAATTGTTATCAGTGGGATTTTATACATCTACAAGTATTAGATTGGTGCCAAAGTGATCAACATGTTACAGAAATGGATTATAGAGATTAATTTTTCCTCTTTCCATATTCGAGAATCATGGTTTACTGTATGGGTAAACATAACCTTCAGTGGCTAGTTGGGAGCTCTTGTTCTGCTATGCCATATCCCAAAGAAAATACAGTACGTCCTGGAAACTCTGATCAGAAACTAAGTGCAGGGTGCTTTGGTTTACTTTGGCAAACAAGGATTTGAAAGGAAATATGATTTGGGTGTATAATGGTAGTTGATGCTTTGGTAGTGAGGAAAGACTGGTGGTTTGTCTCCAGGAAGAGGTGTTGGGGGAACCTTTTAGCTGTGCATGCTGTCTGTGTGCTCTCCCAAACAATGCATCTGAGCTCAAAGCAGCTGCCTTGCTGGCTCTGAGCCCTCAAACCTGCTTGCTCCTTCTATGTGCCTGCTCCTGCCTTGCCATGCATTTCATATTGCCAGCACTTCAAGATTTGATTCTGTGTCTTCAACTCAAAAATGCTGTGGGAGTGCACACTGATGGAAGCACATGTGGTTGGGGTATAAGGAAAGAACAGGGTGTTACTAGGAGAAGGGATCCCAGCTGGCTTTTCAATGTGATTGCAGCCACACTAACCTTTTCCCAGGTATTTCAAAGTGCTGTATAAGCAGTCATTGTGCAGCTGAAGCCTGTATTGTTCAGGGAACAGCATATCCATTTGACATACAGCTATTTTATTTAATGTGACCAGATGGAACAACCCAGTTTAGATTCAGAATACAGTGAATCATAACACTGTTTCTTGTCAAGCAAGAAAAATGTTACCATAAATATACAACTTTACACTTGAGAAGATGGAGAGGAAAACTTTATCTTCAATGTACATAACTATGTAATTATTTATAATAATACTTCCCCGCTGTAAAGAATATGTCTTTTCTCTCTTTTTTTCAGTGTGTATTGTAATTTTCAACTGCTGGCTAAGTGTGTGTTTTGCTTTCCAGAATATATTATTCTCTTGGCAGCAGGGGGACATTCTTTAGCTTTTATTACAAACCCCTAGTCCTTTAAACTGTGGCTTTCATCCCCTCTGCAGGGTTGCCTCTACTCTGGCCTGTCCATGGACAGCCCTTCCTTTAGCAACCATGTTGACATTGGAGGGTGCAGCCCATGAGAGACAGGTAAGAAAGCTAAGGAGGCACAGTGTGGATCTGAATATAAAAGAAGGCTCAGCTGCTCAAAGTATCATTACTGCACCTCTGTACCAGGGAGATCATATACACTGTCCTCACAGTCTAGGGGAAAAATCCCGTCACTTGCAGCTAAGTAAAATGTACAGGTCACGAGATGGCAGCATAATCTCACTAGTCAAGGTGACAAAATTTGAAGGGTCGGGTCAGTAATCTTCCTCAATTCAAATTCCTGTTTTGAACAGTCAAAGTCCTGTGTCTAATTAGCTGGTGCTTCCTAGGCTCTAACTGCTATGTATATAGGTGAAACTATTACATATGTAGGTGAAAAGCCTTTTAGATCACCTTTCAAACTAACCTATTTCATTTGCATTCAGATGCACTGTGAGAATATTGACATAAATTGCTCCCCAGGAGTTAAATACAGAATAGAAAAAATGACACCAGCATGTTTTCTAACTAATCAGCAAAAAAGGCAACACTGATGGCACACTGACTTTGCAAAGCCTGTGCAACTGGGAGTCATACTGTTGTATTTTCACTTCCTTTCTGCTCTTGAGAGCAAGGTGTTCTGAACTCTGCCTCAAAATACACATTTCTTAATGAACACTAATTTTTTTGATCGTACTACTGAGTCAATATATTCCCCGTGAAGAGCTAATTAATATATTATTCTCTTTCTGTTTGAGGAGTATTCTGTATTCAGTTTTCATCTGCCTATTTGCCTGCCTGTGGGTGTCTTTCAAAGAGATCTGCCCATTCTTAGCATTTGTCATGAGCTGAACCTTTCCAATGTGCAGCACCTCATTTGGAAGAAAGGACTGTGCTAGGGAGAGATGATTCATCACATCAGTCACCATATTATATAATGCAGAGTGATAGTAAACCTACTGAGAATGTTCCTAGCAGCAATATTCCCACTTGTGACTTTAAATAATTAGCACAGAAATATCTGTAAAAATAAGTGGGGGTAACTACATCTGTTTGGAAGAAAAACACGCCATGAGAGCAGGGCAAATATATCTCCATTTTCAAAATTAATTGCAAGTTTTTGCGATTGTACCGCAAAATTAAACCATAGATAGTTAAGTGCAACTTCCAGATGCACTTTTTTGAGAATGTTGAATCATAGTTCTACAAGTTGACAAGTGAATGTGATGTTTTGACATATGTGCAAATTGTTCTTATAGGTATTTACTTGCTGAACTTACAGGTAGATTTTACTGGACAATTTCGCAAACTTGAGACTTTTGAACATATGCTGAAATCCGAAATGGTCATTGGCTTTGTCTTTGTTTACCTGTCCCATGAATATTCTAGCCTAGTTTACTCTCACTAGTTAATATCGTTTCAAGCATGCCTAAGACAAATTCAATAATGCCAAAGAAAAATCAGAAAATTGTACACTGCTCTTTCCATTAGCGCGTTGTTTCCATCCTAAGGGATTGGCCACATGGTGTCACTGTGTTTTAAGGCACCAGTAAAGCCGAGCAATTCCAAGTTTTTGAAGTATCCCAACCATGTGGTATTATCTAAGGAGACACTTCGGCAAAAGTGACAAGGTCACAAAAGCTTCACAGTAGGAGAGTTTTACAAAATACCTCTTTCTCAGCTTCCTTTACCTTCCTGGAATAAGTCAGAAAACTTTCAGCCCAGAAAATGTCTGCATTTTGGAACATGTTTGTATAGAAAACTTTATCTTAAATTGTCTCAAGTTAGAAACTTAAAAATTCATCTGTGCTGAACTCGTTCTAAACTTCAGTCATAATCCTTTTCTCCTTCTGTCTTTGTGTATCCGAATTTACAACAGTCTTTGGCTCTGCCGAATAGAGCAAACTTGGCCTTACGGTGCTCAGAGCAATATAGACTGCATCTCCTGGGACCCACAAAATGCTGTTTAATCCCTGCTAGCTCTCAAGAATGCATTGCACAACACACCTGCTCAAGACAGCTGTGCCAAAAACTGATGTATTGTGTATTTAAGGAGTTTCATAATGCACAGCTATAGCAACAGTGAGAGAAACAGTTGTGTACAGATACAGTACAAGCCTTATCCAAGCAGATGGTATCTGGCTCAGGGTGTGTCAAAAGGCTGCAAAATCTCATGCAGTGGTAAGTGTTGGTGTGCACTGTTTCTTCTGTGAGTGGTAAGTGAGCCTGGAGTGGCAGGCCCTATGCTAACACCCCAGTAGACCACGTAGGTTGGATTATTGTTTTATAGGAAGCATACATGTCTGGCAGTGGCTTAACACCCATGGAGAGTGCATGGTGCTTTGTTTTGCTGGTTAGCACATTAGGTAGTTGCAATGCTTCCCCTAAGCCAGCTGCTCTGCTTTGTATGGAGCTTACTGTCTGCAGAGCTGCTGAGAGCAATAGTGCTGGTTTAAGACGTGTATTTCTTAGTGATAGTTTTGCTACCAATTCTGTTTGGACCAGGAATTCACTTGTAATATGTCTGTTTTGAGGGCCATCTCTTCGATTTAACTGCACAGTCAAGTTATGTTTAGAATTATTAGGTCTACAAAGCATGGTGCTCTGAAAATTTGGGTGCCTCAGTATGAATTTCAGTGCAATGGTATGAATTGAAGAATTAGCTGTGTTAGTCTGGCCTTGAATGTGACCTGAGATTAAATGCTAAATAAAACCTGGACTGTCAGATCTCACAAGCTACAGTGGAGCTGAGATGTCCTGTTCCTTGCAAAGGCAGCAACAGTGCAACAGGTGGGTTTGGAAGACCGGTTGTGAGTCCATTTGTGTATAGCAGATTATTTTGTCTTTCCTCTTGCTACTTGCAATGCAAAACCAGCTTAGAAGTATGTTCCACTGATGTTTATTTAGAAAAACTTACCATGATATGATTTGGGCCTATGATTTTTTTCTGTTTTCCCCTCACCCTTGCTTCTCTGATTATCTTAACTGAAAGAATTTTCCATTGGCCTCTGTGCTGGTGGTGGCCTTCAGTATGGGAGCTTGTGAAGAGGATAAAGCATGGTATGGTTCATCCTGGAGGAAGACGAGCCTAAAGCAGAAGGTATAAACAGTAATGCAGAAGAGCAGATGGGGTCTCCTGGAGGGGAAGATGGTAGGTCAAGCTTGGGAGTAAGTTGGGCGTATTGCCAAAACAATTTGTCCTTGTTCTGGAGATCTTGGAAATTGCTGACCTCATTACCTAAGACACAAAGCGTCTCCTGGTAGTGTGCAGGGGAGTCCTAACATAACTATAATTATCCTAATGGCACTGCTGCCATGATGGTATATAAACTATAAACAGGAAAGACTGAAACCCTCTGACACAGATGAGATGCAAATGAAGGGTTGGTGCCTCTACTATAGGAATACCAATAAGAAATGGAAACTGGCTGAGGAAATCCTTCAAGGTTTGTCTCCAGGAACTGCCTTCAAAATGTTTGCTCAGGGAAGAAAGCTGTGAAACAGGGGAAGGATGGGTGTTTCCTTCCTTTGTGGTTTTATGAATCTCAGGCCCTGGAACCAAGGCTCCTTCTGAGGAAACATTTATGTGTTGTCTTGTGCAAGGTATTATCTGGGAAGCTCTAATACTGCATATTTTCTGAAAGAGGTATGCTGTATATCAGTGCCAAGGGCATTTCAGTGTTAAGTTTCTAACTCTGTTAGATTAAAAAGTGAGTCTTCTTGAAATAGTGGGAACAGCTTGTGTCTTCATCTGAAGCTTTTCATGAAGCACAGAGACCATCACTGTCTGTGGATATAGGTCAACTACAGGTTTCTGAAATATGTTTGATATATAAGGAAAATATTGAATATGGAAGAAAAAGAGATTTTAAAAACAAAGGCCATCTATGAATATTTAGTTGGACCTACCCAATGTACGCATTTTTCCCAGTAATGCCTAAATCAAGTTCCTCATGTTTGATTGAGCTACACATAAAAGAGAATCCTCCAGTTTTGATTTAAATTTAGTTATCACATGGGGGGGAAAATATGGTGTGGAGGCTGAGAAAGGTCAGGAGTCACCATGTGAAAGGAAGGTGTAGGAGGCAAGATACATAGTTTAGCTTTAACACAGGTTTCAAGATTAGAAATAGAATTTATTGACATTTGTGGCACTGTGGCACTGTGAAAAGTCAAGAGAGAAGTGATTTGTTAAAAGTGATAGAAGTTCCCAGAAAAGCTGTAGACCTTGCTCCGAAAAAGATCTGTAGTCTAAATAGAATGTGTGAACACCAACACAAACACCAACACGTACGAAAAAATAGTAGTAAAGGAACAAGAGTTTAACAATAATTAAACCTATGAAAAAAATGTGATACATTTGGTTTTCACAGGGAGCAGAGAGGGGAAAATGGGCTGATATTTTGTGCATATTCCTTTGTCTGTTTGGTTGTGCTCCAGTTCCTCAAGCACTGGTGCAGTTGAGGTGGCACTTTGCCTGTGAATTATTCTATTAATATCAAGTAGACTGTTCCTGAGAGGAATGTGTGCAAGTGTCTGAGAAGATCAAAGCTTTTGGCTTTTTAAATGCCTATATTAACTACTAAGCGGACAGCAGAAAAGCTGGAATTGTCTAAGCACAAGACCTACTAGTGAATTACCAGTAGCTGCAGATCAGGAAGATGTCTCCTACCCTTTTTGGCACATCTTTTCCAACAGCAAAGACATGGCTTTGAACTTTCAGCATTTTACTGTGAGTTGTTTTTTGACTGGCTGAATTTTGACTAGCTCCCCTCAGTAGTCTGGAGTGGTGAGGGACAGGACACAGAGTGTAAAGGATGAGGATTTTACTTGTGCTGAGCTCTACACAGCGAGCAATAAAAACCCCAAGATGTTCTGTTGTTAGAATGTTTTTCATTAAACCCTGTCCTGACACAGACAGACCACATAATGGCAATGACTACATATATCAGAAGGAATGAAGCAGAGCTCAAATGATCATGACCAGAACTAGAATTAAGATACCAAATAGATATTCCTGTCACTAGAGTCTGAAATGGATTGGCATGGATTCACCTGTACAGTTCTTCTTTCAAATGCTAGGGATGAAAGGGGTTGTTAATAGCTGTTAAGATCTATTTAGGAAAGCATCAAATTTCTTTACAGTATCTTTGTTTCTTGGTTTTGCAATGGAGACTGTAGTATCTTCTGTTGGAATTATTAATATAGACTTCCTAGTACATGAGTATATTGAATGAAAATTAAGCTGCCCTGCTCACTGCTTCTTACAGACTGTCCCTGCTGCCATGTGAAGCCATTAATTAACTTTTTGACTAGGAGGTTATTCCCCCCAGAGCTGAAGAATGTTTTGCTTGGGACAAGTGAAGAGCATTTAGCTGCATCTGTAATAATGTAATGCAACCATTCATTTCATTTGATTCAGAGCCACATAAGGCTAAACAACGTCCTGTGTGGAACAAGAAGTGTCTTAAAGCATTAATTCAGAGGGTGGGACACATTTCTGATCTATACCATGACTAGTGGACCTTTTGGTGCCCTCTGGACCTTGGGTAAACTGATGCCTTCCACAATATAGACACTTGATGGAGAATACACTCAATTTCTTGGTATACGATGTTTGTGTTCATAAATGGAAGGTGTATTCTACAACAACAGAATATTTTTTTTGTTCTTCACAGTATTAGTTTGTCTTCCCTCTGACTTGCAGCAGTTTCTGTGATCTCAGGTGATCTGGCTGTTGCTACTTCCATTTCACACAACAAATTTCTCACTAACTTACCTAAGATGTACAAAGGATTTATGACAGAGTCAAAGAGCAGGGGGTACATTACCGTTTTAACTCTTATTTCCTCTCTCCTCTTTTTACTGTAAGCAAGCTGTTGCACAAGGCATTCCATGCTCCACATATCTGTCCATGTTGTCAGCTGTTTGTGTATCAGGTCTGAGGAGGAGGAGGAGGAGGAAATATGCAATGTGTTATCAACAGTCAGGTACTTCCCATTCCCAGATTTAGCGTACATGAGGAAGCGGTGTCTGATGAGCAGAGCCGATCATACATTTTCTGATGCAACACTTCTCCATTTAAAAATGTTGATTGGATTCTGTACTGCTGGGTTGGCTGGTTCTCCTGCTTCACGGAAACCTGCTTGGAAAGCTGTCATGCTTTCATGCACCTTGCTGACCCACCTGGCCTGTTCCTCTGGCTACCCATCATTTTGTGATGACAGGACACTGCTGGCTTCTCCCACTTACCAGGGGCTACCCCCTTAGGCTGGTCAGCAGGTGAGTGAGATGCCCATTTGATGTTCTTAGGTTGTTGGTCAGTTTCTTTGCTTCCAGCTTCCTAGATCTCTTAGCTGTGGAGCTCCCAGCATGCCCAGGGGGCTGCTGAGCCAAAACAGCTGTGTAGGCAGGATCCTGGCGTGTCAGCTGAGGCATCAAACCAGAAATGTTTCAAAATCTTTCTTATATATGGGAGTGAAATCTTTCTAGGGAGGTGTGCCAACATGATTTCCTCTGTGGGATGAACATTCCAGCTCCCAGCACTGGTGCAGGACATTTTACCTTTTTGTGGTTCACAGTTTGCTTGCTAGTACTTGGCTGACAAATGCATTCAGTATGTATGTAACTACACAGTAGGGAAGACCAACAATTAGTGGATTTGAATCATACAAAGCAAGGGTCTCTGCCACTTTGCAATGTGTCTGTTGCGTGGGGAAGGGTTGCAGAGTACAAATTGTGTGTGTTGTAGGGAGGGCACCAGCAGTAGTTTGTGCTCTGCTGCGTTGGCAGGCTGTGAGTGAGCTTCCTGGAGCTGTTTATGGGAGAGGTGATCATCTGAAATCTAGTCTTCCATCAGATCTCTGCCCCTGGAAGCTAGAGTCTCTGAGTGAATGCATCTCCCCCGGCTCAGACTCTTCCTGGCTAGGGCTGGGAGATCTAGTTTTGGGCCTTTGGCACATAGATCTGGCATCCTCTGCCAAATAAGGCAGTGTAGGTTTCTTAATGTAATGTTCTGCTCTGAACAGACTCAATGCTTTTCATGACCCACACAAAAATTTTTTCTCTTGTTGGCCATATCATGTCTTACCTGCCACATAGGCCATGAATGTGGGAGGCCTACAGTTAAAACCACCCTAGTTCCTTGAGATGCTGAGGGCTATATATTTCTCTTGGCTTTGATATGATTTTCTATTCTAGGTTCTTAGGTTTCAAGAAGCACTTCGTAAAAATCTTCAGAGCTTCAGAATTCCCAATGTATTACATAAATTAAGAGGTTAAAAAAGATCTGTGCCTGTAAAAATATTTTTTCTACTAGACCAAAAGCATTTAAAATTGCAGTGTTATGCAAGTGTCATGTTTTATGTGCTGCTGAAACAGAGGAATTAACCCTGACCTAATATGCATACACAGAGACATTCAGAGATAATATCAGGGTCTGTGAATGACTCTGCCTTGGCACAGGTTAGAGCAGCTTTCCCGAGACCAGCTGAGATGCTCACTGTGTTTCAAGTGCCAGGCTCTCTGCTCACACTTGTCTACCTTCTCTGCTGGTTTAAGGGGAGCAGGTGGCAGAAAGCTGCTTTCATACCACTGGAATTAAGCTGAGAGTGCTTTCAGCAAGGCAGATTCCCAGTTGCTCTATTAGGAAAACTTTGACTCCTTTTTGTCACAGAAATAGTACAAGTTGAGTGGAAGAAGAGACACACCTAAGCGAGAAATTTTTCTCATCAGAAATATTTTCTACAGGGATAAGCATCAATGCAGAAGGAGCTTTTGTGTTCAAATCCTGTGTAGAACCCCTGAAGTTGTCCTCTGCTGTCAGAAGTTATAATCCACCAGAAGTGAGTCACAGGGCTTTTAATTGCTGTAAATAAGCTTGCAAGGCTCATAATAACTCTAATGACTAAGTCAAACTCTGGTTATTTTATTTTAAATTGTTCATATAGCTTGGTTGATGTCTAGAGTTTTTGTATTAAAAAAAAGGGACAAAAGTGAAGACAGGAAAAAATTCAGTTTTCAAAGGTAGTGAAAAGCCCCATGACTTTTTGATGGTGGGATTAGTGGATGGTAATGATCCATTAGGAATCCATGCAGGAATGTGCACTGAATTGTCTAATGTGTTTTCTACCTCTGATACTCATTTCCCTTGGAGTACTGATGCTTTAGATGGCTCTTATGGACAATGCTGCTTGTCCATGGTCAGATTGCTACTACTGAGCTCAAGCTGAGCTGCCATGCCAAGTGGCTGCATGCCACTACAGAAGGGCAGCCCTGGAAATTCCTCAGAAAAAGAAGAGTGTAGCATTTCACCAGAGGAGTTCCAGAGCCAGTACTGTGAAGTAGGAGCAGGGCTTTCTAAGCTTGGGAGTTGACTGGAGCAAAACCTCCTGTTTTAGCAACAACTAGCTCTTAGAGCAACATGAAACTTTGCCATTAGGTATTTTTAAGACTTAAGCATTTTCAGATGTTGACCAAGGACTCTGTGTCAGTATTTACTTGTTCATAGTGATCAGTGTGCCTGCTATAAAGGCACACTTTGCAGATATTTCCAGAGCTACTGGTGATCTACTCGAATGCATTAAATTCTGCCTGAATTGGCTGTTTCTGTGTTTCTTTGCCTTGCCTCTATGCTCAGTTCAATGGTTTTCTTACATTTACACTTCACTAAAATCTTCCAGACTACCTAGGGCAGGACATAGGTTGGCTGATGCTAGCTTTAGTTATGAAGCCTACCCATTGGCAATACCAACCTACAGAATAGCACAGTGAGGACGCCTGCTACTGTTTTAGTCTTTCTATTTTTGGAGGGCTACTTAGACTATAGGTTACTGGCAGGAATGCATTAATTGAACCCTTAATGACTTCCATATTATTTGAAATAAATTATTGTATATCTTTTATTTTTTTTCTCAGCCAACATCTAAGGGCTGTGCTCAGGTAAAGGTCAGACCTTGAAGAAACCCACATAAGGGTTGAAAGAAGATTGGACAGAAACAGAAAGGAAATGCTGCTGTATGTGTCATACAATCACTACAACCTTTGTTTTTTAATTACTCTTGACCAGTATAATAACTTTCAGTAGCAAACATGTCCTTAGTAGATCCTGCCCCCTCAACATATAGTCATGGAGACTGAAAAACAATAACAGAGAGCTAGAGTTACTCTCTTGATGCTAAAAAAGTGACCATTAAATAAATACAAGAGGAAGGTGGCGACTAAAAGAAACCCTTCTCTTGATAATTTGAAGCTGAATACCATAACCATAAGTCAAGTGCTCCTGTCAGCCAGTGGTGAAGTGTAATACTTACCTAACTCTTCTGAGGTCTTTGCACAAGCAATTTTATACTGACATCAGTGTCAGACTATTTCAATAAGATCTAAAGATAGAGGTTTGAGAAACTGGCTTGAGTGGAATGACACTGAAATATCTTACTCAATGATTATTTCAATTAGATGCTCTGCAATCACTTGGTTTAAAATAAAAGAACAATTTCTAAACATAAACAGAGTAGGTTTCAATGTGTGGCTTTACATTGACGTGTCTTGGAAAGGTAACGCTGCAGTCCTCAGATACCCCAGGTAAGTAATAAGCAGCTTCCTCCCATGGTGAAGCTGCAAAGATCACTATCTTGCCATATTTACAACCACACCTGCAAAGCACCTAAGGAAATTAGTACCTCTCTTACTCTGGCCAGGAAAAGGAGGCAGTGATACTGGATTTACTGTATTAAGTCTCTTTGTTTAACATAACAGTGGTTCAGGAGATAGGTAAGAGGATATAACACCTTTTACTTTTCTGAAACAGGGATAGATCTTGATAGCCAGAAGGACAGTTCATTTACAAATGTTATCACCTGATTGCTGCTCAGATAGACAACCTGGTATTTTGTTCTAATTAACATCAGGTACTGAAAATGGTTGTTTGGAAAGAATTCAAAGATCTAAAATAATTTCAGAATGGCTATGTTGTTTGGTCAGAATGGGGTAAGGGAGAAACAATGAAAAATTAGAAAGCTTTTATTTCAAAATTAAATGTCACATGTCCTAAAGGTGGCATTTCTGAAGGTTACTTTATCGCTCCTAGTTTCACATGGCAACGTTGAATTGAAAAATTGAGATAGATTTTAATAAAGTTTTTGTTGTTGGTTGGGTTATTTTTCTACACTGGTTAAAGAAAACAAATATCGAAAAAATATTTTGGGGATGAGTTAGGGAAAAATTACTTTTTTTCTCAATTTCTGAGAATATTTGAAAAAAATCGGTTTGAATTTGACTATACCCATTTATTTTCTTAGATAACTATAATTTTCCTAACCTAGCCACTGATCTGAACAAGCTACAAACTGACTTATGTGGCAAAAAGAAAGTGACTGTTATCTCCCATTGTCTCTGTCTGGCAAAACAATAAGTCTCCTCAAAATGCACAGTCTTCCACCTCCACCTGCTCAGTGGTGTGGCTGCATCTAGCCCTAGAAAGACCCATCACTTATCTCTATTTAAAAGCTTTCATGGAATGAATGAAAAACTCTTCTGAAGCAAAGTTATGGCAGGTTTATATTTATAGGAGTGTGCTTTGGTAACTGCCATCCTTCCTCATGAAGCTGCTGGGACCAAGGAAGGACTATGAAGACAGTGCCTCAGTGAGGGCAGTTTTTGTACACCAAAGCTGAGTTTGAAACTTTGCAGTGCCATTGCTGGGGCAAATAATGGTCTCCACTAAATGAGACTTCTGTATCTTTTGTGGGTTCTGTCCCTGTTAGCTTTTCAGTTTATGCCACCAGTACGAAAGTCCAGTTCACAATCATTTGGAGTTGCTGCCACTCTCCTGCTTGGTGTTTGGCAGCTCAGTATCTTCCTGCAAGGGGTAGTTAGTGAGCAGCCCACTGGGTAAATTGCATGTAGCTGAACGCTCTATTAATTGATTTTTGTTTCTTTCATGCTGAGCTTGCAGCATGGGCTTGCATTCCTTCCATTCTGATTTTGTTTCACGTAGTTTCTGGTTTGCATTACCCATATGCCAATAGGCAGTGTATGAACCAATTTAACCTCAGTGTAATTTGATATGTCTTTTTTATCTCTTCTCCCACCTCAGCTTATTTCCAAGTACTTTCTCAATAGTAGTTTGGAAAAAAAAGTAAGATTCAGTCACAAATGTGGAATGAGACTGTCCTAATTAACAAGTAATATCTTTCTAGAATATCTCTTCTCTTTATCTTTTGTCTTTTACTATCTGATGCTGCAGGTACAGTACCATATTTTCTGAGTTTAGCTCCACTAGTGTAAGCCTGGCATGACTATCTCCTCCCTCTAAAAAGGGGAGGGGAAGGACTTTCTGTACCAGCTTGAAGTTGTTGCCTGGTTATTATCTAGTTCACTAACATATTCTTCTGTGCTGTCTTTGGTTCAGGTTTAACTTTTTAGTTTTGTTGTTCCTTACGCAGTTGACTGTGTCTTACTTTCCATATGCTGTACATTTTTTATGTCTGCAGCAAGCCCTGATGTCACGTAGCCCATCTCCCTGATGTCCAGGTGGAAATGGATGTAGTAGTTGTCAGCATGCTTGTTGACAAGAAACACAAAATGTTTTATGTAATTTGGCCATGCTGATTTACTGGAAACATTAAGTTCTTGGAGGAGTTATTGGAAACATTAGTTCCATAGCTCTCCAAAATAACATTTGCACCTTGGTTTGAAAGCATTTTGGGAGCTTTTTTCTTCTTTCCTGTTCCATTAAGACATGGGTCTCCCTGCAGCAGCTGTTCTGTTTTTGATGTGTTGCTCTGGTTCCAGGCAGACATACCACTCTTCGAGTGGTGTTCATTGTTCTCTGGCTGGTTTTCCACTTGCCTTCTCTTTAGGAAGTAAATTTGTCAATATACTACTTTGGTCTCTCAGTCCACTACAGCAGCAGACTGTCTGATCAAAGCTGCAACAGCAATACGAAAGTGGAAAACCAAGAGTCCTCTCTGAATAAGAGCTTTTTCCCTTTGTTCTCGGCTTTTTTTCATTATCTCTGGAAATGGGATATTACAGGCTCCTGTGTCCATAGAAGCGAGAATAGGACATGTGCACTGCAGTCTTAACTGGTCCTATAAAAATGCCCAAGTGAGGTGTTAAAACAGTGTTACTGCAGGAGTCCTGCAGGCTTGCATAATTAGTTGCTCTGAGCTCCACATTGCTTTCAAAGTTGGTTGAAAGCAGAGTTTTGGTTGATTTTTCTGTGAGCTTTGTAACTACTATTTGATATGCTGCATGCAAACACCAGACCTTTATTCAATATATCTTTCTTTTTAGTATTTCAAAGATTTCAGCCTAGTGCATCTAGTCCTCATTGGTGGTGAGCATGGTGCTGCTTTCCAGAGCAGAGTCTGCGAAATGGCCATTTGAGTGGTTGGTTGCCACTTGCAGAAGCCCAGGAGCATCTGCCTAAAACTCATTTTAGCCTGTGACAGTTTTTGTGGAAAATATTTTACAAAGTGGATGATCCACAGTATGTATCTGAGTTTCATGAAAAATCGGAAGCCAAAGATTTCAGATAAACTTATTTTCCTAAACAACTACTGTGGTTATAATTAATTTTTTTTTCCTCTTGTCAAAAGCCAAATTCATAAGTACTATTTGATGAAAATTAACTCTTGACATTCTCCATCAGTTTAAGGTGTCCACTGACTGTTTTGTGAGGCTTGATCCTATGTGGTATGACTATGCCCCAGTGAGAACATACCTTACTGAAAACTTATGGTAGCCTCCAGGCCTTTTTCAAGTCTGGGTCTGTACACCATGAAATTGCAAGTGTGGATTAAGGTACAGACAGAGCAGATTGCCTGGAGCAATGTCCTGACAGGCACCCTGTCAGCAGGTCACAGTAGGCATGGGAGAAGTGGAGGAAGCCATGCCTCTGCCATCTTCAGGGCATGCCTTAGGACCCAGCACTATCAACAGCAAGTTGATGGAGGAGCAGGATGGGAAGCTGGGAAATGTCAAATTATCATATTCATATAAGAACCAGGTAGAGGGGAAAAGCCCAGAAGGCATGCAGCTTTCCCTGTCTCTGCCAATATTTATCTAATTTCACCAGCAGCTCTGCCTTGGCCAGGTGATCAGCCAGTAGGTACTTCCAGGTGAGTCGTGATTTACTGGTTGTCAGAAAGATTCCCAATAATATATTGGGAATATATTGAGTCCCTATGGTAGGAAAAGTTGAAAAGAGTGCTTGGAAGTGGGTTGGTCTCCCACCAGAGATTGTAATAGGTGAGATTCAGTTCTCCGTTCTCTTTGGCTTTTCTTTTTTTTGTGGCGTATTTTGTGGAAAAACTTAGAAGCTACTGAGAATTAATCTTCTGACTAGATATGTGGAAGAGGTGAGAGTGAAGGAAGACTTTCTGGACATGTCAGAATCAATCCAAAAACCTGGTGGGAGGATGTTGGGGCAATAGCAAATTGTGAGAAATAATAAAAGCGCCAGCTTTTCTGCCCACCTCTGACATTGCAGATCTTTCCCTCTCAGATGTAGGCAGGCTCTCCTCCACACAGAGGAGGCAGAGGGTGGAGCTCGGCGCCTGTATAAATTATATGTGTCCCTCAGGTTATTTCAGCAGCAGCAGCAGCAGCAGCAGCACAACAAGCTGCCCGTGTGTTTGTCAGCTGACAGATCTGTTAGCCAAATTGGGGTTTCGGTCGCTGCCGCCATCTTTCGTGCCATGGGGAGCCCACCAGCCAAGGTAAGGGAGGGTAGCCCCGCGCTTCGCCGGCCTGGCCCCTCGCTGCTGGGCCTCTCGCTGCAGCTCTGCCCAGCAAACTCCCTCCTCCGTGCCTCTGCTGGGATGCAGAGGCGGCTGTGGTGTGGCAGGGGCATCCTGAACTTCGCAGACTCACTGCTCTCCTCTTCTGCCACACAGTGACTGATGTGTCAGCGAGGTTTGGTGGAGGCACAGAGGGAGCGGGCGCTTTGCTTGTGTCGCGTGGTGTGCGCGCCGCAGTGAGGGCCCTGAAGGAGGAGGACGCTGCTGGTCTTGGAGAGTTTATCTCCTGTGAAATGAAAGTGCTTCAGCCCTCCTGCGTGCGTTTCTCTGGGTAGCACATGTTCATTGCCTGCCCCAGCTGAAATAAACCAACAGCTTTATCTAGCAACAAAACACAATCTATATTACTTTAGCTGCAGGGGAGACATCTAATGACCTGTTTGACCTGTTTAGATCTAGCTATTTTTAAGGTAACATTTACAGCATTTGCAGTTCTAGTGGAAGTATTTCATGTCTTGACTTGAGTTTTCTAATAGTAAGTTCCGTTCAGAGATTTTAACTGGTGGCTTTTAGTATAAATCAACAGAACTATTAGCTGAAAATTATTTTCTCATTTGTATCTTAAAAAATAATGGTGTCTGAATGCAAGGCATGAATTATTTACAGATAATCATTCTTTATGTATCACGCCCTTCATCAAATTTTGCAACAAATAAAAGAAATATGGGCATTCAAGGGCACAAAATATAGTGAGAAGCAATGTTACATGCCACACCCTATAGAGATCACTAACTGTGCTATGGTAATATTTGCAGGCAAAATTAAAGATTAGAAAAATATTAGTATCTTGAATGGATGGCTGAAAGGATAGATAAAAAATATTCAAACATTCAGGCAAAGAATAAAAATTGTAAATGCCATGTACTTTCTGGATAAAATTTGTATCTAGTCCGTCTACCAGTTAGATCCAGATGTATCTATTGTTGATATGAATATTATCTATCAGATTTAAAGATCAATGTTATATCTAGTAAGACAGTTCTGGAGCTGATAGATGGGTAGATAGCTCAGGTATAATTTTTTCTAGCAAGTTTCAATGACAAAGGTCTTGCATTTCATCCCAGTGCTGCAGCTGCTGTTCCGTGAGTACAAACTCACTCCTGGTTAGTCGGCACCACTGCCGAAAGGTTTGAGTGCAAGCGTAGTTTCAGGTCAGAAAGCTTCTGTTCCCAAGGAAAGAGATTAATTCAGTACTGCAGGTAGCTCTGCTGTTGTGTCAGGCAAGCGCGTGTTTCAGTGCGTATAAGTTGGTAAATAGATATGGAAATAAGAACAGAGTGGTTTTGTGGGGTTTTTTTCCTTTTACATTAAAAATCCTATGTGTTTAGAAATGTGTGTGTACTTTGAACTATCTAAGAAGACCTCCTAATCTCCCAGTTAGTTTTTTGCACTTTAAGAGAGCTACCAAATTGACTCAGAAGTGATTGTCAGTATTAATTTACAACTTCTCATATTTGTAACAATATCTTTTCTTCTGCTCAGACAAGAATAATCTCTCTTTTGAAGTTTTATTTTGTGGACTATGGAATAATTTTCATCTGGCAAAATACTCAGAAATTTTGTCAATAGAAAGCCCCGAGGGACCCACTCATACGTGTAAAGAGGTGACTGATATATATGAACAGGGGATACATCCCAAATCCACAATGATTCTTGAAGTAATCCATCAGTGATTACATGAAATTACAGTATATATTTGTAAGGTGAATTAGATTTCCTCACTAATTGTTCAACTTCCAATGATAGTATTTCAGACAATTGTGATTCCCAAGCAAAATGAAACTCTCATAGTTTTCTATGTTTTTTCAGTCAATCACTTTTTCCAGTAGAACTTTTCATCCCTTTAATTGTAATGAAAGTAGGCAGCCAATTGGAAAGACAAATTTCTAGCAGTTTTCTCACTGATGGAAGGGCTAATAGCCAATACTAGATGTTAGAGGATCTAGTGGAAGAGAGTGCTTTAGAACCAGGCTGGTAATGAAGCTTTCTTACAGTTTATACATTTATAGATTTGATCTCAATTTGATAAATTGCCAAATTGTAGTTGGACCAAATCCTCAGTATCTAACACAAAATAATGCTATGAATATGCCAAATAATTACATTTGGTGTGAGATCTTGTAGGGAAGATATTGTACAGCTTCTAGTACACCACTGGAGAAAGAAGTAATCTATGAAAGAAAGTAATTATTCATGTATGAAACGTGTATAAAGCTTAGTAACAAATCCTACAGCTATTTTCAAAATGTCAGAAGACAGCAAAATCCTCATCTAAAGCTTAATATAATTGGCATTATCCCATGGTGATAACTCTGCTCAGGGAGCTGCTTAAGCTTGGTGCAGGGAGGGTGAAATGCTGACATTCCAATCAGCCTTCCAACATGTACAAACCAAGGACTTATTTAAAAAATAGAAAAAGAGAACAGGAAGTTATGGCATGAGGTTCCCAGACTGCAGAAACTTCCCTAGAATACTGACTTTCTGGTGAGGGTAGCCATGAGATGATTTTCTAGTAGCAGCATGGAGGGGCAGTAAAGACTGAAATAAAACATATGAGCTCTTGGTAGGTTTTATTTCTTTTACTGCCGTCCACAGACTGTTTTGGTAGGCTCCTCAATATTTTTGAGCTTTGAGAAGATTTCATATGCTCAAAGTTGTCTTTTTGGAATGAAACCTTAAGTGACTGACTGACTGTCTGTAAACAAGAGATTTGTATGTCCTTCCAAAGCCGATCAGCATTCCTATGGAAGGAAGTCAGTGAGCATATATTATTACAATCAATGAGATGGTGGCAATAGATGTGACTTTTCAGTCTGTTAAGGTTTGATACAGCTGTGGCAATTCTGACATGCTAGTTTTATCTCCTGATTACTGACTCTTCTGTATTTTAAACAGAAATTAGTCTCTCAAAGCTTGGTTTGAGAGAACAGAAATATAGTTTAATGCTAAATACTGCCAAGTGAAAACTTTGTTGGCTTCTTTTTTTTTTCCCCCAAGTTTTAGCCTTCCCTTTGGTACTCTGGAGATGCTACTATTTATTGGCCTGGAGTGTTATTGCTTAGGATACAACAATACACAGTTAGCTGGATCCTGCACTCTGTTGTTGGCCTCAGTGTCAGACTAGTAATTTCCCAGGAAAAATAGAATGATGTGCTTCTGGGAAAGCCTTTGACTCTGGATGTTTACAGAGGGGTTTTGTTACTCTCTGCATGCCTGTACAAGAATCCATGTTTCTCCCAAGGAAGTGAGCTAAAACCAACAAGACCAATACAGCTGCAGGTCTGTCAAGGGCTGTCTGGATAGGGTGTCTGTGTTCATCAAGCTGCATTAACTGTGAAGTTACATGTTGCTTTTCATGTTATGAAAATAGCAAATGGTACCTCTAACTGTAATTATTTGTTGTAGAAGGGTATTCTGGAGTACCAGCACTTTCAGGCAAAGATGTTATTTTATCCATCCAAAGCAGACTGTAGGAGTCTGCTCTGGACTGTTGTTGAAAATGAGCTGTGAATTTATCTGATGAAAAAAGGAATTAGCCCACTTCTGAATGGTTATCACAGATGGGAGTAACTGCAGTTCTGGGGGGAGAGGGATGGTTTCTGGCTTCCTTGTGGGATTTACAGAGCCCTCAGGGTTTATTATGGCCACACTTTCCCATCTGAATCTGTTTGCCTTTTATCCTGCAATAACACCAGGACTAAGCTGCACCGAATCAGGAGGAGTGAAAAGTCACCTTTGGTGATGTTTCCATTGTTTGGCTGATGTTGACATGTTTAAGGAAAATGATTGCTGTTGGAAGTGGAAGAGATGAGGAGTGAGGCACTCTGGCTGTAGTGGCAGAGGATGAAAACATGACATCTGTCACATCTGAGAGTACTCTGAAGATGACCTGCAGATGCAGATGTAGTTAGATGAAATTTTCATCACAAAAAGTTTCAAAGCAAATTTTATGCCAACGTGTGTTTCTTCAGTGAAGGCAGATTCCATGAATGGTTTGGGCTTCTGTTGAGCAAGGGAGAAGTTGATTACAAAATGACTAAGAATTAACATATTAATTAAAACTAGTCACCTCTGTAATTGTCTACATAATCCAATAATTCACGTAAATGAAAACCACTAAGAATGCTGAGTGAGTGTTCCAGCTGGTAGTTCTAAATAACTATTTGCACAGCAAAATTGAAGTCAAAGTCTTTCAGCAGGCAACTGGAATAATATGGAAGTGTCCCAATTAGAACTTGTAATGTTCACAATGCATTAAACTAAGAAAGTTTTAAATATGTCAGTTTTAAATTTGGAGGAAAACATACTAGAAAGAGTTCTCACACAAAACTGAATTTGTTTTGCGTTTTTGTACAAGCCAAGAGACAGACTAATGTGATTTTATAGGTTTACAGAAGGATTTCTCTGGTCAGGGTAGCTCTTAAATGTAAATCTGAATTTAAAAAGTATGTAACTTCTAAGTGACATAATAAAATTTAATATTAAGCCTTTATTTGAACATGCTAATTTGCAGTTCAGATGGTATCCATCTTATGTAATGTAATGTAATTTACCTCTAAACAAGCCTGAATGAAACTGAATATAGACTATTCTCATCTCTAATAAACATGTTCAATAGTGTCCACCTCATTTTAAAAGAATTTCAGATTAACTGTAGTGAGTGACTCTTTTGGTAGAGGGGTTCCTCCTTCCCTAACAGTTTGTATCTACAGAGTTAATAATTTCCTTGTCAGGAAAATTAGTCATGGTGCTAACTTTCAAAATAAAATTGTCAAATTGTTTAGTGACAGTGTAATGAGATTCCCTGTTTAGGCAAATAGAGATATTATTTCCGTTGGTGCTTTAAGTTTTAATTTATTAGTGGTAGTGGGACTGTAATAACTGCATGTTATTACTTAATATTGCTGACAAGCCATGCTAGTATGGCATGCAAAAAGAACAAACAAAAAAAACCTAACAGAAAATTCAAAGGAAATTTGAATTTATCAATTTGAAAAAAGATTTAAGTATTTTCCCTGCTTCTGTTATTAAGATTGTTACATCTATATATGTGTTCATTCATGCTTATCAGAACATCTTTTGAAAATGGCTCAGCCTGGAAAGCTTTAACTGTTAAGAGTTAGGAACAAGTAACTTGAAATAGAATTAAAATGATAGCCTGCCTGTAATAGAAATAAATCTCATGTCTGGAAGGGAGGTGCTTCCATTCCCATTGGGTATTTTCAGGATACATAATGATACGGAATCCTGTGATCCCATACCAGCAGAGCAGAGCAGTTTTTATTTTGTCTGATGGGTCTCTGCTGGGCCTATGGTCTGTTCCCTCAAAGTCAGCAGGGCCATTTGGTGAGCTTGCCCTTCATACAAGCATCACAGCAATTTAATCTTAGTTCAGATACAAAGTCAGATGTTTATAGCACATTTTGGTAAGTACCATGTCCTGGCCTAGGTAGGAAAGCTGTGCCATGACCTGGGCAGGCAGCTATGCCTAATATCCCCTTCCAAAGGCCCTGTTCTGATCTGGGTTGGCACGGGACCCTTGGAGTGTTGGTGGTACAACCATCACTGTGGCCATACATGCATCAGGTTGCCTGAAAACCAGTGCCTCTGGGCTGCCCAAGAAAGCTTTCCATACCATTGTCTGAGCCTCTGTTTTCTCCCTCAGTCTTCATTTACTTGAGCTCCTCAGCAAACATCCCAGTGTGCTGTTGTGTTTTCATCTTAGCCTAGTGTACTTCCACTGAGTTGGTGAGTGAGGTGAGGTGAGGGTGGTCACCTCACTTCAGATAGACATGGGCAGACTATCCCCTGTACTGTTCAAAATACATCTTGTTTTTGTATTCTGAGCTGATCATATCATCGCATTTGTTTTCTCTGCAGATGAAGTTTTGCCCCATCCACGTGCTTTCAGTAAGAATCATACAAGCTAAGAACATCAAGTCAAGAGACCTGTGTGAGTTGTGGTTTGATTCTGTTTTTAGTCACCTCCAGAGTTTACCCAGTGAGCAATATTCTTAAGTTCTGAAGGTATGCAAGCAACGTACGTAAAGCACAGCAGTAGAAGTGCTAATGCAGGGGCTGTAATTAGATCAAATGTCTCAGGTATCATTAGACTGGAGTATGTCTCTAGTGGCATTTCAGGGAACTGGTAAAAACCAAGACGCCCAGAATAATTTTCTGGGCCAAGAAGGGAAGGTGGAACTTCATTAGGACACCACAATCTAGGAATCTGCTTGGGCAGGAATTTTGCCACACAGGTTGTGGGTTTAGGGACCTTTTATTGAAATGTACCAATTATACACAATAATCAAAGGTAAATTAGAGAATTTCAGCCTTCTAAAATATATTATCTTTCAGGGTATTTGCTGTCAGTCAATTGTCAGTCAGTCAATTATATTGATAGTTTTGGTTAAGAAGGACCTCTACAGATCCAGTTCTAAGCCCATGCTGAACATGCAGGCAAAACAGACTCTTCTGTGTACTTTTGTGTTCGAGTGTCTTTAACTCATTATCTCTACTTCACAGCCTCCTATGTCTCCTTCTCCAGGTGTGCTGTGGACCAGCTATTCAGCTACCATTTTTGCAGAGGTCTCCAATGAGTTCCTCAGTTAGGACAGAGGCATTGAGCTGCCTTTTGTCAGTTTTGAAACTTCTGGCCTGTGTATTCCTCTAGCAAAAAATTATTCACTCAGCAAAAAAAAAGCATCTCTTTGCAATGATTTACTCGAGTTACAGCTGAGACCATCCGTGCCTTGCCATGTAGGGCCAAGCCTGGATGTGAGGGAGACCAGAGGGAGTGAATCCCCTGTCGGTTGAATAACTGCCTGCCAAAGGCTTCCTGTGCTCCAGTGGCAAATGCCATGTAGCACCATCCAGACGTGGACTCTAGAAAAGTGTTAGTGTGACAAGGCCTGTATTTCTGAGTTTCAATGATCTCTTCTATCTACTCTATTGAAGGGACAGTTCCACTTACGTGCCAAAACCTTGCGGGGCAATGTTATTCACTGCTTGATACCAGTCTGAAGTATTTAGGCATCTCGGGCTGCAGTAGAAATCTTCCATCAAGTCCTGACTCCAGCTCTGAAAGACATCACCTTGGAGATTTCCTTTCACACCGTTGCCAAGCTTCACAAAGTAAATGTGCTCCCCCACCCTGGCTCTCCCCAAAGGATGGCTGCTCGAGGCACTGACTGCACTAACCATAAGGAATAGATATAGGATGGAAGTGAAATGAAGATTTCTGACTTGCTTGTGCCCTCCAGTTCTTGGCCCCACGCTGGCCTTAAGCTGCAACAGATCATCTTGCCTAGTGCCTAACACCTCTAGACAGCCATTATGTCCCCTCCGCATGCTTGTGTGACTCAGCTGAGCAAGCCAGACTCTGATCTTTGCTGTAATATGCATTCTCCTTTCCTGTAATCATCCTAACAGCCCTTTGTGGAAACAGCTGTAGTTTCAGTTTAACTTTTTAACATCATTGACTGGAATTGTAAGGATTATGCCTGAGGAATGGTCAGTGGGCATAGTCCACCTTCCTCTTTCTCTTCACATGGGAAACATGGGTCTTAGTGTACTTTGTGTATGCATGTGTACATTTGCAGTTTGTAGTTACTCAGGAATTAGATGGTTTTCCTTGGTTGTTTCCAAATGGTGATCTCTTTTCTAATTTAAAAAAAAAGTAGTAATATTTATTAATCTCCAGGATTATGGCCTAGCCCTACTGTTAATCTATAACATTGGCATCAGGTTTTTAATTTTTCTCTGCTGTAGTGACTGCATCAGACTGCTATGTACGCTTGTGGCTGCCATCTGCTTCACCTGGAAGGTTTCAGACCAAAACCATCAAGAATTCTGACAACCCTGTCTGGAATGAGACTTTCTACTTTAGGATCCAGAGAGAAGTTGAGGTAGTAAAAAAATAGAATTTTCACCAGAATAGTTGGGAATCCTCAGCTGACACCATGTTGATCAACTGTGCTAAATAACTTAAGAAAACGCTTGCTTAACAGACTGGTTTGCACAGAACAGTAGACATAAGAAGTAGTACTTTTCTCAGCTGTTTACAGACACTGGTGATGTAAATGCCTCTATCTAAGCTAGTCCTGACTCCCTTTGTGGTCACCTGAGTGAAACAAGCACTATTGTAGCATACTTCTGTGCTATTTTGGCATGGCTAACTTTGAAAGAGCTTTCTCTCCACTGGTTCTAAGGGAAGAGTAGAGAAGTTTCTGTGGGGTAGACAACAAATTTAATCCTTCCCTAAATTGTGGAATTTGGAGAACTTTGGGAATGAAGAAACTAAGTTTGTTCTTTAGGCAGGTTATCAGTGGGGTGCAGAGCACTGGCATCTTTTCTGTCTCAGGAGAGTGGGAACCTCTGTTAGAGGTAGTTGTTTTCCATCTCAAAAGTTTCCAAGATTGGGTGTAATAATGTTCTACATTAGCAGACTGTTGAAGGAAAGGGTATGCTTCTTTATTCTTACTGCTCTGCTAGTGAAACAGTTGCAAGAATCTATAATAATTTTTTTTGTTTCTGTCTGACAAGCTCAATAAGTGTTCTTATTCATTTTTTCTACTACCAGAACATTTTAGAATTGGCAGTGTGTGATGAAGATGCACTCACCAAAGATGACATGCAGTTCACAGTTCTTTTCAATGTTGCTAGAATCAGACCTGGGGAGACAATCCGCGAGACATTTGCTTTGAAATCAGAGGTAAGGGCTGAAAACGCAGGGAGAGATTGACAAGACCTCATTGTCCACATTGTCTTCCATGATAAGTAGGGTTTGGATCTTCATGAACAGGTGGCCTTATAAATCATTATCAATACCTCATCAAAACAGATATAATTTTGATGTATTTTTGTAACTTCATGAATCTCTTTTTGCAAATGCAGAAAATGAAGCAGCTTCTGTCTCATGCTCTCTGAGGGCAAAATGTTTTAACAAGGAAGCATTTGTAAATAATAATTTCTATCTTTTATAATCCAAGTAAATACTTCCTTACCTTTCAGCTTTATTCTACTTTTGCCGTGCTTAGGAGAAATTTCTTCTTAAATGGCAACTTATTTATTAAAAACATGAAAACAATTCACTTGTCACTTAAATTAAATGGTTCTTTCAGGCTTTTTTCCGTGTTAGTGTTCATGCTGGGTTTCCTTCTAGTTGATTCAGATTTCTCTAGCCCATGGTAAAGGAACGTCTGTCCTGCTAACATCTTTGGTATTTTATTAAGGAGCCCATGAAAGAGAGTTGCCCAGTAAACAAAGCTGGGATAGGTCTATGACAGCACCTGGGCTTGTTTGAGCTGTTGCTACACACTCATTGCAGGAAGGAGACAGTCCATAAAAACAGCTACTTCCCACGTGCTGAAAGCTGTTACCATGGGTTTTCCTTGTGACTCTGCTGGCTGGTGCTGTGCACTTCTCAGCCAGTGGGTGAGTCACTGGGAAATACAATGATTCAATAACCACTTCAGTCACTTGCCTAATGCATCTCTTCTGGGTCCAGTTCAAATGTGCTTTAAATGGTTTGTATGTGAAAATGTTTCTGGTCTTAGTGACATTTGTTCCTGGGCTTCAAAGCCTTTCCCTCCATGCACGTTATCTTGCAGAGAGCCATTATATTTCCTTTTCAATCAAGGTCTCCCTCTTGATCAGAGAGGGAAATATGTATAATTTTACCTATCACACAATGGGAGATTATTAATCTTATGTGCCTTTCACAAGTCTGTGATTTCTGTTGCAGTTTCAGCTTTGGAAAGACACAAAAAAACTTCTTTTGGTATCATTTGCAGAAGAGATGTCAGGCCATGAAGTGCTTTTTAGGTGTGTCTGTGCTGCCAAATTCTTGCAGTTTTCAATAATATATATTTATTTTACCTGTTTGTTTTTAGACAGAGAGGTGCGCCAAGAAATGGGAAAGTTTGGAAGTGGAATTCTGGATGGATAGAGTGTAAGTAAAATTCCAAAGCTAAAAGGTAGAGACCTGCCAGGGAGTAATGATACCTCCAAGGGCAAGAAACTTCTTCCAGCTCTTTCTCCCAGTAGTGAACCAAAATTACAGTTTAAAACTTTTTTTTTTAACCTTAACTTCTCTAGCTAATTCCACCTTTCAGTATATTTCATACAAATTTTAAACTTCTGTTGAACCTCTATATCTGAATCCTGGAAATGTAATAAAATTGGCACAGTGTGATAACTTTTTGATAACTTTTACACAAGATGCATGTGCAACTTAATGTGAGTGCTCTTCAAATTGTTTATATTAATTGAACAATGCCTAGAACATTATGGAATTTTTCAGAGACCATAAGACTTGTCTTGTATTATTGTAGCAATGTATACATCAGTGTATACACAGTACTAGAAAAGTCACCATTAAGCAATAGCTTAGTTAAACTGCAAAAAAACATACAATCAACAAATAATGAAAATAAGACCATTCACCTCAAAGTGGTAATCAGCATTGTCTGGAGAAGAACAAGTCCCATAAGATAAACTTTATCTGTCTTTTAAATCCTATCACAGGCTTGGTTGAAGAGAACCCCCTAAACTACACATTCTGGAATATTTGAGCTTAGCATTAGCCAAAAAAAAAAAAAAAAAAA
>VWZV01011296.1:605334-752901 GCA_013397155.1 Irena cyanogastra | reverse complement strand
AAAAAAAAAAAAAAAAAAAAAAAAAGTAGTCCAGTGAAAACTGGCTAACT
This sequence comes from Irena cyanogastra, assembly GCA_013397155.1. NCBI lineage: Eukaryota > Metazoa > Chordata > Aves > Passeriformes > Irenidae > Irena > Irena cyanogastra. Next base: position 752,851 of record VWZV01011296.1, on the reverse strand, counting down.
TGCATGATCAAGAGAAGGAACTCTAGGTAAGACAAATTAGACTTCTTATTCTTAAACATGAGGAAACTGCAGAAAAAAAAATCACTTCTGTCCTTGGTTAATTTCTCCCACAGTGGAACTCAAGAAATTGTATTTAATTTACCTGTGAGAGGTACTTTAAGAGATGATATCATGTATGATGATGGTAATCATCTACTGCAACAGTAAAAACAGTCACAGTCAGATACATAAAAGGTCAGAATGAGAAGCAGCCCTTGGGAACTGGGTTCAGACTAGAAATAAGAGGAACATGTTCCACCATTCAAGTTATAAGGCGTTTGGGCGATGTCCATCCTTAGAAATCAAACCTAGTTATTGAAATACATTTTACAGTTGAAATAGAAATTTTAAGCCTGGAAGTGGTGTTTGGTAAAATACCTTTGGCATACAAAGGTTATGTACAACATAATTTTAATGGCCCTTTCAGATATGTGAAAGCATTTATGAATGTGTGTAACATAGGGTTGTTGGAATATTTGCCTTAGTGAAAGATGCTGTGAGTAGACTCTACGGATTACTCATGTAGTTGAACAACCACATCCATTCAGTGACAGACCAAGGTCTTACAAGGTGAAATGTCTGGGACAAAGACCTTTTCTTGCTTACCTCTGTGTTTTGCAATCATACATATAGCACAGTGGGAGTGAATTCTTATTTGCCATTTGTTTGTGATCAGCCATGAATTATAGTATGAACTAGTCAGAATTGTCTTTCCTAATAAAGGTTTGCAGAACACATTAATAGTAGTCTTAGCTTTCCCCAAGACATATGGTCATTTGTTAATAGCAGGATGTGATTCCACATATGCCAATGTGCCTTTGTTCTACTGTAACTTAGCACATAGTTTTAAGCATTAGTGTTTTTATGGGCTTTTCTGTCTTTTTGTTTGGCTGCTCTGTTTTGGTTCACATGCTTAGCAGGGGATCATGTATTTTGCCTTTTAGAAAAAAAATTGTGATAACTTACCTATATTCAGTTTTAAGTGGGAAAGGTCATATAGCTGCTATTTAAAAAACTAAACAAAACACACCAAAATCCAGCTATTCACACAGCTTTTTTTGTTTGTTATTTGTTTTTGTCTTTTCAGTCCTGGCCCTCCAGAGCATCTCATTACCAATGATGTCCTAGTGGTAAGGTTCACATGAGAATTTATCTTGGTGTGACGTCTGCTTCATTTTGATCTTGTCCTCTTCCCCCATTTTATAGAAAGAACACAACCTTCCATGATAGATAAGAGCATGGTGTGCTTTTTAAAGTCAGAGATATAGGACAGTGCCCTTGTATTACAGCTCAACTGTAACATAAAAAACCAGCAGCTGTGAGTCCTTGAAGTCCTCAGCTTCTACAGGTGTCAGTATGTTGCCAAGTTGAGGTTTGTTACTCTTGCAGAACCCCTTATTTATTGGTGTTCAAAGTGAAAACTGATTGTGTTTCTCGTAACACAGCATGGCACTTGGCAGGAAAAACAAAGGTTATAAAAGGTCTGTAGAAGACAATACTAGGTATTCAGTGTGCTTATGACTGGAAGGGTATCTAATGTAACAGCTTTTTGGGAAATGAGTTTTTTAATAAAGAGTTATGTCAGTTGTTGAAACATAGAGCCCTGTTTTGGTGTTAGTCAGCATGTGGTACATTACCTGTCTCCTCGAGCTGGCCCAGCAGCTAAGGAGTACCAGGTACTTCATGCCAACTCCTCCAAGCCTGTGCATGGTTCCCAGATGCTAGCCCTTGATACCCCTAAGGCAAAGTAACACATGTTCTATTCTTTCCCCCTCATTTTCTGTGTGAGGCATAAGAGTTGCAATGACTGGCATGCATTGTTCCTGAAATGACTTGGAAAACTGCCCTGGCATTAAAGGTGAACTGGAGTGACTCGGGTGGAGGGTAGGGTGGAATAAATCCATGATTTCCCTACATCAGGGCCAGTAAGAAGATGCTTTGTAGGCTAATCACTGCCACAATACACAGAAACTCATCATCAGGTATTTTTCCCCACCCTTCCTAAATAATTATTAGATATATGTGTTTGGACACCAATGTGTTGTACAGAGTTTCCTGATTTTGGGATAATTTGAATGTGTTAACAATCTCTGACAATTCACCACTGTATTGACACTCTGAAGCAGTGCAGCTTGGGCTACTGTCCTGGAATAATAAGCTCTGAATTTTCTCTTGGATCGCTCCCAGCACTGAGGCCACTTCAGTTGGCTCAGTATTATAGGTAGTGGCTGTCTGCATGATGTTTCATTATTTGCAGCAGATGTGATATTTGCTTTCTTCACCCTTTTCCATTTCTGCCTTTTACAGTCCCGTGAGGTTTGCTGCTTGGAAGTGCATGTGGACATTAATGAAAGCAGGAAATACTTGAAAGGTATGGCAGGTAAACTGAGGACATGACCAAACCAACCCTATTATAGTCATTCAGACCTAAACGGAAGCATTTTAGAGTAGAGAGACAACTAAGAATGTTCTAAATTATATATAGATAGTGATATATGATCTAAATAATAAAATGCAATGTGCTGAAATGCCCTGAACTGTCTTGAACTGGTCTCTGTGTCTTTTCCTTGGAACTATTGAGTTTGGACAGAGTAGACTTTGCTGGTGGAAGTAAGAGAGAATGCTGACTCTGGGAGCACTCCAAGCTGTGGGGGTAAAGGCAGGAGTACCAGGTCCTGTGCTGTAGGAGACTTGCTGGTGGGGTAGCTTACAGAGGAGCTACCACAGAAAATTACTCCACCAGAAAGTTTGCCAACTTTGTTAGCTCTTTTGCCTGAACAGCAGTATTATTCTCTAAACAAACTGTTTTTACTAGAGGGTAAAAATCTGGTGCTTACGGTGCCTGCATCTCATGAGAGAACACAGAAGACGACAGAGGACACCGACACTTTCTACTTCCATTGTGTGAAGGCTTGGGAGCCAGTTCTAAAAGTCAGGCTGCAGGTAATGAGCACTATGCAGTGCTGCTGTTCATGCTGCTTGCTTACTTCTAGTGTGATCAAAACAGCAAAGAACAGCACTGTTTCTGTTCTGTGAATACAACCCATGCTTTTTGTTTTATATAGAAAGTTTCTGATGAGGAAGATGACAACAGCAATTTAAGTGACACCTTAATGGTACCACTGAAATTTCTCCCTGTTGGACATAAAGTGAAAGTAACCCTTCCTGTAAGACACGTAAGTGTTTCATAATATCTATCTGGAAAGAAGAGTAGAGTAACCCTCACTATTTAACACATTATTATTTAAAAAAAAAAAAAAGAAAACAAATACCAAAAAGTATGCAGGGTGGCAGTGGTGGGGCTTTTCAGGAGGCACTGAAAATCTGGATTCAAAACTTCTCTTTTTCCCTCCATTCATGTTCCTGCTCTCATCTCTTTGCTTACAGAATGTGCCACTACAGTTGTACCTCCAACTAAATGCTTGGTAAGAGGACTGGTCTGGTTTTTTTTTTTCTATAAAGGTTTTATTGCTCTTTGAACTGTGAAATCTAGAACAGAGTATCTTTTATTTAGATATAAGGAATGCACAAGACTAGGGACAATATGTAACAATATTTAAGTCATCGTTAAAGAGGCACCACAACAGGTCAAAGCTAAATTTCCTCAGGGCAGAGGAGTCCTACCAAGATGCAAAAAAATGATGAGAGTTTCAAATGATGAGGGACTTAGTCACTGAGTGTTCATCAAAGAATCAAAGACTAAGACTGGAGGCTTCTTCAAAAAGGGCACAGGAAGAAGGCAGAGGGGAAAAAGAATTTTAAATAGCAAGACATCAGAGTCCATACATTACTCAAATGACACCCTCTTTCTTAAGAAAATAGATTTGTGGCTCTGGTGATACCAAGAGAAAGGAAGACAAAATGTGGCATTGTAAATTAATGTGTCAGACAAGAAACAAACAAAAATTACTTGAATATCTTTTTAATTGTACAGTTTCTGTATAAATCTGCAGTACAAATGCTCATGAAAGACTTTGTTAGGTTCAAGTCATCCTTTGCTCAGAAATCATACAAAGCAGAAATAGAAAGGATTTGGCTTACAAAGCTACTGAAAATCACAAAGCCCTTCTTTGTTTTTCAAATTTATTATCCTCAGCTAACAGTAAATCTTACACTGAAACAATAAAGACACCATGTAGAAGCAAAGAAGTTGATTTCTGTGCAAATGAAAGATACATTTCTGTATAAATCGGAACAAGGAATCAGGATTTTTTATTAATTCATTAGATAGCAGTTGCTGAAAATAGATCCATATACATTTTAAACACCAATCCTGTGCCTCTGGATTTATTTGTTTCAGCACAGAAAAACTAGATGTGCGCTTAGGGTATGATCTGTGCCAAGGAGAGCAGGAGTTCCTGCATAAGAGGAAGAGAGTCGTTGCTGGTGCCCTGAAAAGGGTTCTTCATCTGGAAAGAGATCTACATGGACATGAGGTGTGTGCTTTGGAATTCAAGCATGGGGTGTGGGTCTATTGAATTAGGATTGGCACAACTCCCCTCGAAATTTCCAGTAATATTTGCGTGTTGCTAACAAACCCATTGATTTGAATGGCAGCAGAGTAGGGGCTCTCAGTGTGGCATACCCCATACTCATGTAAAATTTCAGCTCAAGTGTTCATCCCTCCAATCTTTTCAATGGGCCAAATAACAGGGATGTAATAATACCACTCTTAAAACACAGTTTCTAACACTATGGTGCTGTAAGTCAGCAAGATACAAGGCATTGTGTTAGATACAGCCTAGTCAGGCAACCCAAACCAATAGGAAAACAGGAGTGTTGGAAATTCACCTCACATAAATACTTATTAAATCAGTGTAATGTCACTTCTTTAGGTGTACTTTTTTTTTCTTCATTCTCAGAACACTTCTTACAAAAAGTAAACATTTTTTTGTGGTGAAGAAGGAACATTAGAACATTTTATAACAAGCTGACGTATGTTTTGTTGCCAAGATCCAGGGTGACTTTTTAAGGCAAAACGTCTTTTCTAACTGGAATTATATTTGTTAAGTGAATGCTGTCCAAAGAAAACTTCAGCAGCAAAAACTTCCTTAATCCATTTTAATTGCATTTATTGTTGTTTATAATAAAATCATATCATTATTTATTCTTAATCATTGCAACTCCAACTGTAGAGAGCAAAGGCAGGCAGGAAGGTTAAAATGACTGCATATTCAAACTCATCCAAGCATTGAGGTTAAGAGTCTCTGGAGGTTAATTTCAGTAAGGAACTGGTAAAGATTGTCTACGTGGTGATTTAATTCATTGTTCTCCAATGAATCTGCTGAAGAAATTCTGAGAGCTGTAATTAGACTTTTCCAAGTAGCAAGGGAGTGACTTTCTGAGGATAATACTTGTGTTTTGGACAGGTCCCAGTAATAGCTGTTATGGCGACAGGCGGAGGTCTCAGAGCAATGTCAGCTATGTTTGGCCACCTCTTAGCTCTTCAGAAGCTAAATCTGTTGGACTGTGTCACCTACCTCACCGGAGCTTCTGGCTCAACATGGTGCGTATAGAAAATGAGATTGGATTTGGAATGACTGTGACTACTTTTCCACACAGTGACAGATGCATGTCTTTCCAAGACTTGCATTGTTAACAAATGAACATAATTCCCAAATGAAGCTCTTATTGTTGGCTCTCAATTATAGCTTCAGTTCAGGCTCACTGATTCTCTTTCATTGATTAAAGTGATTGTGTAAATGTATCAATTTTCCAAAATGATCTAAATAAATGGGTGATTTTCTAACATTTCTGCTCCTTAGGACGCTAGCAGACCTGTATGAGCATGTTGACTGGTCACAGAAGTCTCTGGAGGGGCCACTTAAAGCAGTAAAAGAACAAGTGACAAAATGCAAACTCAACCTTATGTCTATAGACCATCTCAAGTATTATCACAAGGAACTTGCAGAAAGGGCAAAAGCAGGACATGTGCCGTCTTTTACAACTCTGTGGTCACTTGTTCAGGAGATGTTCTTACATGAACGGGTAGGTACATGGTGCTGCCACACATCTGGGAAACAGCCACTTATTTTAGAGCCTTATTCTTTGAGCGCACAATGTAGTGTGTATAACAAATCCAAGGAGACTGAGCCATCCCAATGTGGTTTGTAAACTATGACAGAGGATCTTGTAGCCAGGATTTTTCAGAGTAGATAATCCATTTGAAGGTGCCTCTGTCATAGGGTGCCCAATAGCTAGCAACTTCAGTAGGCGAACTTCCAGAAAAAACAGAAATTCCCACCTCCTACCCTCACTGAAAAGTCAGATTTTTAAAGTCTGTTTCTAGTTTGACATTTAAAAATTAGAGCAATCTGTCCTCATGTGAATATTAATGTCAACTTTATTAAAGATCTGTGGGATGCAGGCAGTCAAGGCACTTGGATATTCTAATGAAGAAGTTACTAGGTACCCAAAAAAGGCAACCAGGAAGGAAAGTGCAGGAACGTGAAAGAAAAGGTCTCTTACAAAAATGTGACTTACAGATTCCTCTGTGTTGTAAAATATCTGTTATCAATCTTTAAATCTTTACTTGGGTAGATTGTGCCAGTATTATGCTCTTACAGAGGTTTACTGTGTTTTTTTTATCTCACTGATTAGCCAAGAAAGTACAAACTCACAGACCAGCGCAAGGCATTGGAGCATGGACAAAACCCACTGCCTTTCTATGCAGTCCTCAATGTGAAAGAGGAGAAGTTTGGTACTTTCAAATTTAGAGGTAGGTATTCCTGGAGTTTATTCTGATTCTGGGTATGGATTAAAGAGGAATGGGAGGGAAGTGTGTATGTGTGGAGAAAAAAGGGGAGTACATCTGTCGTTTGCCCTCACTCAGTTGCTTGCCCTCACTCAGTATTCATCTTTTAATAAAATGTTTGACTTTTTTGCAAACTGCTGGGTATTGGTTAGAAAGAGCACATCTGCTGGATAACATCCTCAGCCATAAGCAGGACATTAGTTAAAAATCAGTGGTGAAGTCCTGTTTTTGCAACAGACACTGTGAGAGAGTGTGGGCAAATCATCTGATCATTTCCTGCCATGCCTATAAAATGGCTTTGATGCTTCCTTGGTTTCTAGGGATGCTGTGAGATGTAATTGTCACTTCTGAAAGATGACACTGATGAGGGTATGAAAATGGAGTGGAATATGATTGCTGTGATGGGTGTGATATGACATCCTTTGAATGGGCCCAGGCAACATTCGGCAAAAGGTGTTAAAAGCAGTAGATATGAGAAAGAAAAGCAATTAATCCTTATGTTTATTTAGGTTTATAGATACCATTCTAATGTAATGCCAGTACAGGACAGCTTAAGTCAGGAAACTGCACATCCATGCCATACTGTGATAATTTCTAGTGTGATGTTGATGTGTCTTCAGGCAGTTTTGTTGTATCTTGTAGACTGACAGTTTTGGATTAATAGGGCTTTCATGCCAGTCAGTCCTTGCAATTCACACCACTGTGGCATGAAGTACAGTTGATGCTCTTGATTTAGAGAGGCAATTGTGATCCCAGAATCTTTATATAGAAATAGATATCTAAGCATTTGAACCTAATGTTAGAGCTTTTCTGAGTCGAAAAAGCTGGTTCCTTTTGGTTGCAAATAATCTCTCAGTTTGTATGGAAGTAGATGATGCAGCTTGCAGTACAAATGTGCAGATAGCACAGAGGTGCTGAGACAAGCAAGGTCCTCGGGAAGGTTTTGGGGTTTTATTTTTATTGCAGCAAACATGCCTTATATAAATTCTTTGTAGAGTGGGCAGATTTCTCTCCTTACGAAGTGGCCATACCAAAATATGGAGCCTCCATTCCTTCAGAGTATTTTGACAGCGAGTTCTTCATGGGAAGGAGAGTGAAGAAGCTGCCAGAATCTCGGATCTGCTATCTGGAAGGTGACACAGCAGTGCTATGTAGTTAATCAGAGCATCGTAGAAAGAGTGATATTTGCTAGCCACAGGCACAGCACTCCTTGCCAGCACTTCTGCTTTTGATCTTAAATCAATGGGCTTTTAACCCCTTTTGTACACTTCTGCTCTTTGTGTATCATCTTTCCTCCTGTTCTCCCTTTGCACCTGGGTGGATTTGGGAAAGTTGTGGCATGGTTCCTGTTCCACTGTCTAAACCAAACAAGATGGTGGAAGAGGCAAGGTGAGGAAATAATAAGCGTTCCTTCCCTGATCAGTCTCCAACTCTTCAACTCCATAAACCGTATTTCTAGACAAGGCATTACTGGAGTAGAATTGGAAGGAGCTGAGAATAAAATAGGTCATCCAGAACAAGCCACAAAGGCAGGAGCTACCCGAGCTTTGTGGCTTGAGGATGGTGTCATTAATCTTCTCTGCTCATAATGATGAAGGAAGGCCTTTTGACCTCCAACAACTACTTTGACTGGCCATTTTGCCACCAAAGGTGAAGAAAGGGAAAAAGCAGCTAGTCAGAGGAGCCCATCTGTCCCAGGCACATTTTAAATCCTTATAAGTGTTTTAGTTTTGATACCAAAAACAAGGGTAGAGGAGAAAAACCCCGTATTTCTCTCACTGTGGAGTCTGATAGAGATTCAATTTGTTCCTCATGTAAGTAGCTGGCATAGAGCTTAATGAGGAAGGATAATTCTTCTCCAAAAGCAGACTCACATATGGAGCCAATTCTATTTTGAACCTGGACCAGCTGCACTCCACAGAAACAAAACATGCCTGGAAGGAAAAAAGTGAGTCTTAGATAAATTTAAATAATAAATCAGTATAAAGAAGGCCTTTATGCTTACATGGCTTCACCATGCTTTCAAACCCTACTTTCTCTCACAGGTACACAGGAAATTTTCTACATCATCATTTGAGTGGCTGATACCTCTTATTTTGTGCTATGCAGTGAATGTTCTGTGTGTTTTTTCTCTCCTGAGAAAGAGCACTGAAGTGCTTACACCACTATGTTTGAACACTCTGAGACCTGCTGCTTAAGTTGTGTCATGGTAGGGTCAGGTTGGGTGGGCTAATAATGTGTAGTATGGATATTTGCAATGTCAGTGATTAACATGTAGTAATGAAGTACTTTTCCCATGTGGTTTGACTTGCAGGTCTTTGGACAAACATCTTTACTAGGAATTTGCTGGATGGCTTGTACTGGTCCTCAAATTCAAATGAATTCTGGGAACGATGGTCCCAAGATATGGTAGATATAGGTAAGAGTTTCTAGAGGTTGCCTCACTGTGGATCTTCCAGCATGATTTTAATCTGTATCAAAATGATTGTTATGTCCTTTTCTCTTCTCTCCTCTCTTTTCCCCAGAGGCATGCTTCATGTTAGTACAAATGTTTTTCATTTAAAATTTCCTCACAGTCTGTTAAATGGCTCTGCCTGTGACTGCAAATGAGAAGCTTGGCTTTTACTTGTGGGCAAAAGTACAAAGCCAGTATGTCATTTGAAAGAGTAAAACACAACAGCTGTGCCTGCTTTAAAGAAAACTAAATATCTCTTTGTTAAATGACATGGGTCATGTGCACATGTTTTCCAGCAGCCTGCAAGAAACAGGGATGAGAGTGACCCACAGGAAGACAACAAGGGCAGCTAGCCAGGAGAGATATCTGGCAGGGCAGATTGATATTGTTTTTTTCTCTATTTCATGGTTTCTTCTCTATTTCAGAAAAACATTCTCCTGAGGAAGACATTACAGTTATCGAGCCTCCGTCTTGTTTGTCAGGAAAGTTGTATGAAATGTTTCAGGACATTATGACCAAGCGTCCACTACTGGGAAAGTCACATAACTTCCTGAGAGGCTTAGAGTTTCATAAGGATTATATCCATCAGAAAAAATTTATTGAATGGAAAGGTAACTGCAACAAAGAGTTAGCTGCACTGTGCAGGTAACATCTCAGATTTTGTTTTTTAGACTTTGGAAAACTCATATTTGTTTCAGGGTTTGGAAATCAGCTGAGTTGGACCTATGTTCATGGTATCTGTTTTTTTAGGGTAACAGGTTAAAATGAACTAGTTCATGGACTGCTCTTTCACTTCCAGAAAATACCTGTAATTTGTGTCAAGAAATGCTTTTCTACAGGAAGTTTGTCACTCTGCATAGGTACAGTAGTCAAGAGATTTAGGAAGGGCGGAATCTTTTGAGGTCAAGAAACAAAGGTAACACAGGAAGCATAAAATATCAGGTTATTATGTGGATCAGATGAAGGAAAGGACTAGTTGCAAGCATGTGGTTGCCCATATGTCTGATGTTTCTGCCTGATGAATTATCCACACAGAGACTTCTCTTGAACTCCTCAGAAACAGAAATACCAAAGTCTAGCTACAGAAAGTTAAAGTCACCTAGATTTAGACTGTAAATGTTAAACAAACAGATATATAGACTTGATTCATAAATTGAAGAGCCATTTTCTGTGGCCTTTTCTCTGTAGGCAGGCAGAGTAAACAGCAATAGTTTTACCTTAAAACCTCTGAAACAAGGTGAAACATCTGTGAAATGATAGCAAGGAGAAGGAGCTGAGATTTTCTGCATCAGAAACCTTTCTATAATCCCAGCATCTCCATTTATTCCATGTAGCCGTGTGGGAGTACTCCACATTATTGAGGTTAATCTGACTTCAGCAAGAAAGCACAGGTTCTCTGCCTTCTCTGAGCCCTTCTCTTTGGCAAGTAGCATTTTCCCTCCCATTTTAGGCAAACTACAATGTGTTTTGCCCCTCTCTGCCCTTGCTACACAGTTTGCTGACAATGATGAGAGATGGTGGTGCTCTTCTGTGGATTAAGGCAGAGCCCACACTGTGTTATCTGCTTTTAAAATGTTCAGTAAGCAAAATGTCTGTGTCCTAAAAGGGTCTGCACTAAGAAAACAAATGTAAGAAGGAGAAAAAACAAGTAGCATAAGAAGGGTGTGTGAGAGAAGGAGCAAGCAAGGAGCTTCAGAAGGTGGATGAAGGATGGAATTGTCAGTCAGTGAATGTTAAAAAACATAACTGTCCTTATATTTGCAGGCAGTTTTGGAAAGACAAATGGGTAGAAGCAGATTTCAAGGAGGATTTTGGGGAAGTGAGCATGAGAACGCTCATGACTATCTCAGGGTAGATATTCTGCAAATAAAGTAAATATGTGGAAAGCATGAAATCTAGAGTGGGAAAAGGGAAACAGAAAGTCTGGGGTGGGAAAAATTAGCAGGTTTCCCATCTTCTTTTTGTTGTCTGTGTAAGCTAAACTCAGGTATGGATCCATCTCTAGGAGTAAGAAGAGATGCCAAGTCTGTGAGCAGAAATGATGGTATTGTGGTACATGAAGTCTTGAGAATAGAGCTTTGTTTTAAAGGCTTCCCTGCTGCTCAGGTTATCTGACATATTAAAACAAGACTTTCAATGCCTAATTTTCCTGATAAGAAATTGAACTAATAGTCTGGAATTAGCTTTATGCCTTTACAGTAGCATTCAAGCTTCCAAGACTATTTCTGAGGCAGAATTTCTTTATAATCTCTATTTGGATGTGGGATGAAAGAGGGTATTCTCACAAGAAAAATGTCTACTTCTAGTTCACATATACAGCCATGAATAAATGATGCAAAGTTCCATCTCTGTGATAAGAAAACAGGGGTAATGGAATTTAATCTGAAAATGTTCACTGGGCCAAATAAAACTAAAAAGTATGCTCTGTTTCTTCTGTGAGGGACTGCAAGCAAATGTGTCTTATTACAGTTGAATCTGTGAATTCTCAGCAGCCTTGAATGCTAAAATAAGCACATTTTGTAAAGACTTGACAGTGAGGGAATGGAAAAATTATGAATTATTACTTCAAGCTGGTGTGAAATATTCCAGGCTATGGAACAAGGTAGATTCACTCTGCATGGTTTAAATCAACACTACAGAAGGAGGCCAAGGAAGCAGAGTGATTGAATGAGTTGAAATGCTGGAACATAGCAACAGTATTTCTGTGATCAACAGTCTCTTAAAATACCTAAACACAATGATTTAAGGCTCAAGTATTCTGCTCTGGGCTTTACTACCTCATTTTGTGAACTTGAGGAACAATCTTAAACCACTATTTTGATATTTAAAACCATGACAAAATGTTCCTTATTCCGTGGGACTGAAAGTGTTCTAGAGGAGCAGTAGAGGACTTGCTGTCTGCAGGACAAGCTGGTGAGGTTGCTAGCAGAGAGGAGTCTAGCTATCAGAAACTGACTTTAGATTTCAACTCACCAGTTGGTGTAATCCCCTTTTGGCATTAATGTGAGGTTTAATTAATTCAAGCAGTATTTTAGGCTGTTGGTAGGTGATGTTGTATGCATGATGTGGTATTTTTTTACAGCATGGCTAAGGTAGTTTATATGACATCATGAAAAGCAAGTTCAGACTTTTCAACCTGAGAGAGGGGTTGAAAGCAAACCCTGAGAAGGCAAAAGCAAAAAAAGAGCAATGCAAAAGTGCAATTATGTATTGCATTTGTTAGTTGTGTTGCTACACTATGAAATTGTTTTTGTTGTTTGCATTTTTCCCAGTTCTTAGGGGGAAAAAAATCTGTTGAAGTCTATTCTGTGAAAAATGACTCCCCAGAGCAGCTGTGAGGTCAGTGGAGTCTGTGTCTCACCTGTCCTCTGTCTGGCTGCCCCACAGTCTGCCTTTGTGAGTGTGCCTGGGGGAGTGTGGAAACAGGCCAGGTGTGCCCAGATGTGCAGTTTGAAGGGCATGCTCCTGAGGCCGTGTTTGTGGGCTTATATTGTGGAGGGAGGTGACCCCAGTCTTGAGAGTAACCAAGGAGCTGCCCTTAGCATGTAGCACAGACAGGATTACTCACTCCTCCATTCCGAAAAAGGCACCACTAACTATAAGATAATGTTTTTCAGACACCGTGCTGGACGGTTTCCCTAACAATCTGACACCGCTGCAGAAATATCTTTGTCTGATAGATGTTGGCTACTTCATCAACACCAGTGGTGCAGCACTTTTCAAGCCAGAGAGGAATGTAGATGTCATCATATCCCTTGATTATGGTTTGGGGCGTGTGTTCAAGGTGAGAAGATTAACTTACTCTGCTCTTTGCAGAGTAAAACTTATTTTCTTATTAAAACTTTTAAGTAAGTGACTGTCTAAATCTTAATCATATATCACCATACCTTGAAGGAGGAAAGAAACTTCCTTCAAGAACGGAACTATAGAAACTGTTTGGGTCTTTTTTTCTCTAGGGAATATACTTTTTCTGTAGGAAGCATATACTTCCTAGAATCCTCAGGGAATTGCAGTAACAGTTGTTTGCTGGAGACATGCCCGTGACCTCTCCTGGTCTGTCATGTTGAATTCTGAGTGTGACTTTGGGTCATTCACTTGGGCTTGTAAAAAACGTTATAGGGTGATAAGTGGCATTGTCTGACTTTTGTTGAGTAGTGGTCGAAAGCAAGGTTGTACTGTGACTCCTTTGGGCTACACATTCATAATGTTTCTACTACACTACACATTTCATAGTGTCTCTACTACACTACACATTTCGTAGTGTTTCTAGGCAATGAGTTAAGATGCCATAGTATTTCCAGGATACCTGAGTAAACATGATTCTTTTTTTAGAGCTTTAACTCCATGACATTTTGTCTCCACAGCAATTAGAGATGACATACAAATATTGCAAGATACAAAATATCCCATTCCCCAAAGTGGAGCTAAGTCCAGAAGAAGAGAAGAACCCAAAGGAATGTTATATATTTGCGGATGCAGAGGACCCCAGAGCACCTATAGTAATCCATTTTCCCTTGGTGAATGACACCTTTAAGGAATTCAAGGAGCCAGGTAAATGCAGTCAACAGAAGTGTGCACTGTGCTCTACCCCTGGTATGTGTTACTGTCCACTGATGGCAGGCAGAAGAGCAGCCTCCACACCCCTGCTGCTTGTTCTCCACTTGAATAGCACAGAGGACACAGTCCTGGGCAACTCAGTGCCACACTGCCTCCTCCAGCCCTGCCTGTGGCAGATGGCTCGTGTCACTGTCCCTTGCAGCAGAGCTGCAGGTCTTCCTCACCTGTGCTTGACGCCACGTCCTGCCAAGAGAGACGTGCAGAGTGCTGGAGTTCTTCTGGCACTGGGAAGAGAGAGAGTAAAGAAAGGCCCAGAAAGCTGTGGGAACAGGGAGATAAGGGCCTCCTGAAGGGCCTGCTGGTGGGCTGGAAAGCAGCAGCAGGAGCAGGCCTGGGGCCATCCAGCCCCAGAGTTGGCCCTGCACCCCTGCCTTCCCCAGGCAGGCTGCCTGTGGTGGAGAGGGAGGTGCAGGTGCAGAGGGAACCTCCTTCTCAGGCCTTCCCAGGACCTGGGCAAGAGGAGCATGTGTGGCTGTGGTGAGAGAGGCTCCATCTAGTACTTGGTAGGATCTGGGACAGAGCAGAGAGATGTGGGGCCAGCCTGGGATGTGCAGCTCTCTCTGCTCAAGTGCCTGGGGTGAGCTCCTTCCAGCTTTACCCAAAATTCTACTGGGGCCCTGAGTGGGACCAGAGCAAAATGGAAGTCTCTGAGGGAGCATTTGGGAAGGGTAGGAATAGCAACAAAAAGTAAAGGTACTTTTCTGCTCTGATATTCAGTGGTGCTCATTTAATATGTACAGTAAGAGCTAAATCAAGAAAATCACATTTAGAAACTCTGTGGATGAAAAGAGGAGATACTCTGTAGAAGGAGCTAGGCTTGTTTAGTGGAGGCTGGATGATTGTCCAAATGGCAGTGTGGTGAGATCCAGCCACTGAGCAGTGGGTGGCAGGTAAAGCAGGTGAAGATTTTGAAATCTCTCTGAATGAAAAATGGATGAGATGCTGCAGAGCAGAGCAGCTGTTGCCAGTTCTCTGTGCTCCAGGCCCAGACTGGTGAGCTTTGACACTCACCTGCATGCCTCTGAGCAGTCGGTGATTCATCCATCAAGCTGACAACCAGCAACTGATGTGGGTGGTTGGAGGAGGGGGACCTTGGCAACCTGCTTTCATGGATTTCAAGTTTAACAGTGAAGCTTTTTGTTTCTAGGGGGATGAGAGACATCTTGTGGAATGTGGGTACTTATTTTTCTTGGTTTTAACTATTTAAATTCTAAAATGACTCAGCCTGTGAAGTGCCCATTTGCAGTGCAGCAGTTACAGACTGTGCTTTGGTGTGCTTGAGGCAGATGCAGCTTTATCTGGATGTGGACAGCATAGATGATAATATGTCTCTCTGAGTATTGTGAGGCTCAGTGAAGCAACATTGGATATTTTTAATTCAGCCACTTCTAGTGACTAGCACCCTGAGATCACGCTGTTCAGAAACCACTAGGTTAGACTAACACCTGCTGTGTCTGAAGCACAATTCTTGTGTCTTTTTCGTGAGGTTGTGGTTGAAATCATAAGGAATATCTCAGCAGTCTGTTTGTAGCCCTGCTGATAGTCATCTCACATTATATTAGTGTTTTGGGCATGTTTGGTTCAGACCGCAAGGAGATAGGCAGGTGCAGGTAATTAGGGGGTCCTTTTAAGCAAAAGCATTGATGTAACAGGGAGAATGGATGTTGTGAATTCCAAGAGGCATTACCTGAGGCCAGGCTGGAGTTTGCTGAGAGTCTGATGTAGGATGCTCTGGTCCCTCTGCACTCTGCAACAGGCAGTCCTGTGTGGTTAGCATCACAAGGTCCCCTTGTATGTCCTAGGCTGTCCACTCACTCTAGCTGGCAGACATGTACTTGTCACCACTAATCCAGGGACAATCATGGATTCTGAATAGTGTTCCAGGTATGTGTCTTTGTCTGAGAATCAGACTGAAAGGGTTTGGGAATGGATGTGGACCCATGGGCGTGCTGCCTAGGAATGATATCTGCAGGGGCAAGACAAGGAGGAATGTAAGAATTTGTGCCAGCTCTGCTGAGGGACTTCCAGGTCTGAGCTTCAGCAGGAGGGGAAGGAGGAGTAACTGGGAAAATTGACCAGAAATGCTTCTTTCAAGCTGTGGAGTTGGTTTGCAGTATTTCCTGGGGGCCGTTTTTAACAGTGGGTCCTGCCAAGTAGATCAGTCCCCTGCAACACTGTGTCATAGTACTCCAGATTCATCTCACTGTGGTGGCTTTTGTGTTTCTCTGCAGGGGTAAAGCGTGGCCACTCAGAGATGGAAGAAGGCAAAGTAAATCTGGAGAACAACTGCTCACCATACTACCTCATTAGGCTAATTTACTCCTCTGAAAATTTTGATAAACTTGTGAACCTGAGCAAATACAACATCCTCAATAACAAAGACCTGCTCCTTAAGGCAATCAGGAGTGCTGTAGAACGAAGGAGAAGCAGAAGGACTGGGAATTTCTCCAGCTACTCTGGATACCCCTAGGCTGAGTTTTTGCACTGTTCCCCTGTGAAGGCTATGGCAGCACATTGCAACACATCACAGTCACATTACAACATATCACAGTGTTCATTATTTGCAGAAAACTGACGAAACCTGTACATTTCTCACCTTGCCGTGTTCAAGCTCCCAGCTTTCAAAAGGGTTTATTTTATCTCCTTCCTCAACATTTTCAGCCCACAAGAATCTCACAATGTGGTCATACTTATTAAGAAATTAGGGTCCTGGTTAGCAGAGACCTCCTGGGATCTCCTTGATGTTACAGTATATGGTGGTGGTGATAGTTCTTTGTATGAGCCTGTCCCTTCAACTCTGAGCCCATTGTCGGTGTGCTTTCAATACTTGATTACAGATCAAGTCCTGGCCATTTGCATTCAGTGATGTCCAGATTTTCAGATAGGCTGAGCAACTAGAATTTGCACTGAATTGGTGGGCTCAGCTTTGAAGTCAGGCATATGTATGTGAACAGCAGCCAAACTGCAGTGTGTACAATTGCACTCTGTCTGGCCTATTCCCCTTGATGATTTAGAAGTTACTCCTTTTTTCCATTCCCCTGCAAGACTTTGGCACAGAAATGCTGCTCCAAACTACCACCAAGGGGGTGGTTACATTTCAAAAGAGAGGGCAGTAGCAGCAGTGAGTGAACACTTTGAGCCTTGGCTGGAGAAAAAGTTCTGCATAAAGCGCATGTGATCATATTGATTTATATCAGCAGTGCCTTTATGGATTAAAAGTTCTGCATAAAGCACATGTGATCATATTGATTTATATCAGCAGTGCCTTTACGGATTTATGGATTAAAAGCCTGAAACAAGTTTTCCATAGCAGAAGCTTGAGAGGAATAATTACCATAGCCTCAAGTACATATAATTTAGTGATCATGACTGAGATGTAAGCTGATTCTCCTTACAGATGTAAACTGAATGTAGGACAATGTCACTCAGTAACAGAGGGCAGAGCCATTGTATTTTCACACACAGAAGATTTTTCCCTTTATAGTCTTTTATCCCTAACTTCACAGGCAAAGTATTTTTAATAAGTACTACATAAAATAGAGCACAAATTTAAAAAAAATAGGACTCACATTTTCCTCCTTGCAGGTGGAAAATATTTGGAAAATGACACCTGGTTTTCATTTGCTTTGGAATGCAGTGAGAGACTTTGCTTTGCACTGGAAGCTTGGAACATCTTTATAGCCCTTCACTAGATTGAAGAGATCATAGGGAAGGATGCTGAGCAATATAAAAGAGAGCTTCACAGAAGTCGGAGAAGTTTTTACACTTCCTCACACTGTGGCATTTGGACCTGCTTCTGGATTATTTTTTCCAAACACAGCATATTCATTGGGACTTCCAAGGAAAATCTTACGTGTTTCTTCTGTGTTGAAAATTTCCTTGAGATCTAGAATTAGTTGTACTTGAAGTCCAAAATCAGACAAAAGACAAGAAAAAGGGGTCTGTCTTTTTGGTATATACAGACAATATTGAAGCTCAAAGGGAGAGCATTTACGAAAGACTTGATTGCCTAAAGCCTGCATCTACTGAATGCTGCTTCTGCTGCAATGGCAATGGCTAAGGCTCAGCAATGCTTCTTGTACAATGCTTACTTGCTGAGCTAAGGAATACCATCCAGAACTGAGGAGCCTTAACAGCTGGAATGCAGCTGTACCTTGGGGTTCAGATCATGAGAAGTCAAGAACTAATCAGATGCTGGCTGCAAGACAGAACATAAAGAGCCATTTTGAGTTGAGAGCTGATCCAGCTGGATCTGTTACCTTCACGCGGGAGAGCAGCATGTCCTGGCACAGTATTGTGTGGCACATACAAGCCCACATGTGGCTCTGTGCACGCATGTTCACAGGGTGTGCACCATTTCCTGCTCCTCTGGCTGGTCCTAGAAAGCTCTGCTGCTGCAAAAAGATATTGCTGTTGTGTCCGTGGGCTACAGAGAACAATCTGTAACCCTTGTGAACCTTGGCAGCATGTACCCAGCAGTGAGGCAGCTCAGCCACACTGACAAAATTTGGTCTTTCAAAATACTCCACAGACTAATAATTTGGGGCATGTTTGGTGCATTCATAGTGCTGCTGATAGAAACAGAAAGGCCCAGTAAAATGTGAAGGAGCCAGAAAAACCACAAGGTATTCTGGTAACCCACAGTTGGTGGGGAATTACTGTTCTGAGGGACTGTTAAATCCTGTTACAAAGGGAGGGAAGGAGGCTGGGAGGGAGCTGTGGATGGGGAAGGTGGTGTGACTCTGCTGGGAGAACTGTCACCAGAGGTTTTGCCAGTACTTAAAGTCAGGTTGGGAACTGCTGTCTAATCTTGCAGCCAGAGGCACAGACAGGCATGTGCCCCTTTATTTCCTTCGTGCCCCATGTGGTACCTCTGTAGCCTTAAATTATAATAGTTTTTTCACATACATTTTTGCATTTCAGACCTGAAATTATATGAGGGCTGTATCATTGCCCATCAGAGTGCCTTTTTGTTTCACTTTGGTTGCCATTTTGTTTTTGTAACATGATGTGGGTGTGACATACGGGAACACAGTTTAGTGGTGGATGTGGCAGTGCTGAGTTAAGAGTTGGACTGGATGGTCGTAGAGGTCTTTTCCAACCTAAACAATTCTATGATTCTCTGACATTGAAGGAATGTGTTGCTGCCTTGGTGGTGTAGTATGGGGACCTGGAGGGCATTTGTGAGGACAGAGGCTGCTGGAGAACTCTGCAGGTTGGAGTGACCTACACCTTGCACAGTCTTGTCTGTGCAGCTTGTGGGAAGTGGTGGCTGGCACAGATTGTCCCTCAAAGCATTCCTGAGCTCTGGCTCAGAGCATGCTGATTTGCACTGCCCCCAAACCACAGAAATACAAGATGTAGTTTCAGTGACGTAAGGCTGATCAGTGACATGTTCTCAGGATTGGTCCTTGTTTCCTTTAGGATAAACATGGAGTCTAGGGGCCTCTGAAATTTTGTGTGGTTGTTCCTCAGAGGCTGTGGCTTTGTTTTTTTCCTTGGCCCCATTCTTGCCTGGCCTAGTACCCAACGTTGTGCTGTGACTGAACAGAGTGCATGCAAACCAAAGCACGCGCATCCAGGAGAAAGGTGCCTCTCTCTGCATCTCACCAAAAATAGGCACATAGTGCCATACTTGTAAACCAGGCCTTGCTGGTCCGGTGTTGTGTTTGCTTAACCACTGAAGGTGAATGCATGCCTGCCAAAAACCTTATCCAAAATGCACCCCAGATCACTGCTCTCAGATGAACATTTTGCTGGAAAACCCCCAAAAATACAGAGCTTGCTATCTGCTGCCAAACACAAAGGAAATGAGATTGTTCTTATAACTATTAGCTGCTCTTCATAGAAATTGCTTGCAGTCTTTTAACTGTTTAATAATATAGTAATTAAAAATAAAATATTGCAAAACAGCACCAGACCCATGAAAGTCTTTATGCACTTAAACACAAAACAAGGCTTTTTCCAGGTGTGTAAGTGCTACTTATGTTAAATGCTTGCTGAGAACTTCACAGGGCATTCCCTGGTTTCAAGATTGAATGGAAGAAGTCTGGGAGAAGATCTTCTAGTTTGCAAAGGTATGGAGAGCCTGGAAGAAAATCTGCCTCCTGTGGTAAAACCCTCTTCAATGGAATGGCAAAAGGCCGAGTGAGGAGGCAGCTGTACTGAGCCACAGCCAAGGCACATCTTTGTTCAATTAAATGGTAAGTTTAAATACTGAAGCAGTTTTTTTTTTTTTTTTAAAATCAGTTAAAAATGGCCAACAATGATGAAATACATCAGTTTCCCATTACTTTGATGTGCTGGTTTTTTTTGTTTTTCATGATAGGCAGCAGCTCCAGCTGGGGTAAACAGAGGAGAGAGATGGACTAGCCAAAAAAATGAAATTATTAGCTCACCTATTGGATGCCTGTGACTGATCTGAATCAGACTGAACCCAAATTGAAACTCTAGATGTTGCACATGCCCATGATGTATTTACATAAACTCGGTGTAAAGTGCTCCCCTCCCCTACCACTGGAGGAGTAGTCTGTCTGGAGGAGAGGACTGCGAGCAGAGAGCAAGAGTGATGCTTCAGACTGTATAAAAAGGGATGAAGGCTGAAGTCCTTGTGAGAGAAGTTAAGGACTTGAAGTTTTAGCTTCCACTTGTCAGAGAAGAGCTGCCAGCCACTACACTCTCTTGGGGAGGGGGAGAATGCCATTTCTCTGCAGCTTCGTGCTAGGTAACTTTTCTTTGGCTCAGAAACAGAGATAAGTGGGGAGAAAAAACATATATTCTTTGCTATGATTACACCATACCTTAGCATGTGAAGCTTGCTGTCTGGGGACTAGACTTCCTCCTTGCTATCCTATTTTTCTTCTCCTTTTACACTGAAACACTGATTGTTCATGCCTTATTTAAGTTTCAGATTCCATTAAAAATGAGTAACACCGGAGGGCTTTTTTTTCCCTGGTAGCTTCATCCAGAAAGAATTGGCAAATAGAGAATGGTTGGTTAATGTGTTGTAAAAAAGATTGTGGAGACCACAAATCGCTGCAGGAAGTCTATAACATTTACCTTTGGCTGCAAAGACCACCCAAGCCTCATAAATCTTTTCTATAGGTATCTGCAAATCTTCTTGCACATGGCTGTAGTTAACTCATAGCTTGCGCCTCATGCTCTGCTCACTGCTCCCCATTCCTGTCTCACAGAATCATTTCATTTGAGTAGTCTGGCTTAAAGGTCCCCCTGCCCTTTGGTTTAGTACTTTGGAGTAGGTAACACTTGGGTAATAATGGCAAATGACAAAGTTGTTGTACGCACAAAAGTATACCGGATGCAGTCCTGTTTATTTAAAGATTTTATGAGATTAAACACATAATTTTAGAAGTTCAGAGGGAAGAGATTAACTTAAAACATATTGATATGTTTCCAGAGGGCTGAGTTAAGTTATAATTGTCTGGAATTCATTGAGGCAAATGTCATTTTTCTCTTCCTGCTTCTAGTAGAGAGGGAAGCAGTTTTGTTTTATTTCCACTTTGTTCGAGGCTTAGGGTGGTGACTGAGGCTTGTGTCACTGTAGGTCCATCTTCCTTAAAATGTCTGGAAAATTCTGCAGACTCTCTCTCTGGCTTGATTTTGAAGGAAGGTGTTCTCCTACCAACAAAATGCATCATCAGAAAATCAGGTATAATCTAGAGGAGTTTAAGTCTCTCTATGTATGTAAGGACTCATTAAGTGTCTAGCTCAGCAGCAAAAGTCTGCCCAGCTGTGGGACTAGGATTTCACATCATAGCCTGTAAGATCTCCAAATGCAAGAAAAATTATTTAAACAAGCCAGGTTTCTAAATATGCCTGTAGCTGTGTTTTCCTTGCCTGTGTCTCCCCTGAGCCTCCTTTGCCCAGGCTCAACAACCCCAGCTCCCTCAGCCTCTCCTGGTAGGGCTTGTTCTCCAGACCCTTCTCCAGCTTCATTGCTCTTCTCTGGACATGCTCCAGCTTTCCTGAAGTGAGCAGTTCAGAACTGAACAAAGCACTCGAGGTGTTGCCTCACCAGTGCCAAGTACAGGGGGACAATCACTGCCTTTCTCCTGCTGGCCACCTTATTTTTGTGACATTAGTGGCAGAGGAGCAGGACTTTTTGACCTCAGAGCAGTCTCTTTGTAGGTGACTGCTACCTGAGCACAAACAGCACTGACATCTGTTCAGCTTTGCAGCACAGAGCCCATACCTCAGGAGCGAGCTTCTGCTGCTTGGTCTTTCAGCAGAGTCCCTGTCTGGAAAATCCCACAGTCTTTTCTGGGAGGTCTCTGTGTTTGAAATGAAACTTTGTGCCATCACTGTAGAATGGGATCTGTTGCCATGTCCTACAGAGTCAAAAAAACCAAAGAAAAAGTAACATTAGAGGTAGAGTTTGCCACTTCTGGGTCCACAACAATTTTCTCTGATCATCATAGTTATAATTATGCTATGGCTTCCTTCCCAGTAAGCCACTATGTAGAGAGATGTCCAGAAGAGATCTAGATTCAGAAGAAAAGCTGTTGATCAAGGTCCAAAGCAGCTCCTTAATAAAAGGATAAATACCATGCCCCTACCAGAGAATAACCTGATGTTGGCCACAGTACAACTGAAAGACTGCTTTGCAAGTCACCCTGGACATTGCTCTGCCAGGTTGCTACATCACAGGTAGCAGGTGACTTGTGTGTTGCTTTCTAACAGAGGCAAAAAGGATGGCTCAAAATGCCCCAAACTAAGGACATCTTGTCATTCTCTCCTCTTTCTCTTACCATCACTTGCTAAAAGCACAGCTCATTCTTGAAGGAAATGAGAACATACCTATATTATTCTGTAGTGATTGCAGCCAGTCCTCCATCAGTGTCTGAGAAGGTGCTGCAAGGTAATACTCTGCCCCATCTCTCAGCCTGTAAATAAGGATAGGAAAAGGTGAATTCTAGTCAGTTTTGCCTTTTGTGCTTGTGAGTGAGACACTCCAGTTATGCCTCCTAACGACGTACAGCCTTAGGTGACTGTGTGCAGGGAGCTGCACAGGCTGTTATTTGTGCCCTTCTCCGTAACACTCACCGCAGCATGAAGGCGTTCTCTTTCCTGGTGTAATTCACCAGCCTCTCACATTTGGCACCAGAAATATCGAGGGATAGGACTGTGGATATGTTCTGAAGGGGGATAAAATTAAAACAAAATGTCTTCTATGTCCTTTCTGCTAGGATTCAATTCCATACCAACCTGCAGGCAGACTACACGCCCATCTCTTTATGCTTCTAACTTTAATTCTAGGATCACTGAACAGGATGAACCACAGAGGAACCATGGACAATTGCATTGTATCTTGAAGGCAATCCTTGAATAAGATATACCTTAAAAGAAGTATCTTTCTTTGAAAATTTCTGGAAGCTTATCAGTCTGTTATTAGTTCTATCAGTTGAATAATCACAGAATTTTCACTCATCCAACGTTTGAAAGGGAACAGATCACCCCAGCCCCAGACAAAAGGTAACATTTTAAAATTCATTTTTACATATGTCGACACAAAGTTTGCTAGAAAGATTAAAAAACCAAATTACCTTAGTTGCTTCTTTGTCATCATTATAGAAATCAAGCTTTAATCCATCAAGTTTTACATAGAAGGATTTCCAAGACCTTGAGTGTGGCTACATGAATAGAAATGGTAATAAAATTCAGTTGTGAAGTATATATTTTATAGGAGTAGTGAAATCTTTCACATGCAACTTGCAAAGGAAGCCAGTATCTGTCGATATTATGATCACAGTTCTCACAGTCATTGTTATCTCTTAGAAAAACAGAACCTGCTATGGTTTCTGTGTGAGTGATTCAAGGAAGGGTCTCTATGAACAAATGACAACTTGGCTCAAGCAAGCTCTACACCATGTGGTCAGCAACATCACTGAAGGTGAATAATCGAAGTTCTGTCTAATTTTTGGCCACTAAATCTCCACTTTTTTCCCTGGAACACCAGCCCCTGCATGCTGGTCACAGGCTAATTTTATCAAGTGTGTTGTTACTATCTAATGTGGCTGCTGAATTCTTCTTTATTTACTAAACTAACCCCAGTGGGATGCTACTGAACAATGTGCAAAAGTAGCAGCTGTTTCCAAGCCCAACTCTGGATGACTGAGACTTAGCCTAGTGCCATGGCACTCTTCTGGATAACTTATATTCATATTTTGTTATGCCAGTGAATAAAGTTGACAATTTGGTCATTCAGACAAAAGGAAGGGAACAGTTCTGAGGAAGGTTAAGTTATAGCTTTTCTTGTTGGGTAATACAGAAGTTCAGTATCTCTGAACACTAAATTCTGTGTGCCTGGAAGTGAAGAAAAACTAAATTTCTCTTCCAGAAGATGGAGTCCATACCATATTCACCTTTTAAAAGAGATCTTTCAAGCTAAAAATTTCAGTGGAAATATTCCCTGGGACAAATAATCCAAGACAACTTGTTTATGTGCAAACACTCAGCAAAAATTGATGTCTGCAATTTGGTGGTGAATATTAGAAAATTTCCTGGCCTATCATGGTAATTAGGCTACTGCTTTGAAGTGATATTATTTTCCAGGATAAGAATTTAGATTTCAGTTTCATTCAAACCTGCATTTAACAAACCAATTCTTCAAAGATAAACAGAACCTTAATTCTGTTTAGCACTGTTAGAAATTACAAATATTGGGAGCATGAGACTGAGGTCTTCCACCACTGACAAACTATCATAAGCTGTTACAGGGTCATGAAGCTTTAGGTTTTTTTGTGGTGTGGTGAGTTTGTTGTTGTTGTTATTTTTGTGCGGTGTTTTTTTTTTTATTGTTTCATTTGGGTTTTTCCCCCCTAATTAAGTTGATATATTGAAACCAGTTGATACATTGTTTATAATTAGGAAACTGTAATTCCCATGTTCATACAGCCTAGACTCTGGTTTATAAATCCATTAGCTGTAGACAGACCCTGTTCTGCGTGATTCCCATGACAAGCAAAAATTCCATTGTCTCTTTCTCTGAGAGATCAGGTACTGCCAAAGCCAGTGGACACTTCCTCATCCATTTTAGGGATAGCTGAAGCAAACCCACACTACTGAGTTCCTCTTCAGTGAGAGCTTATCCTGAAGAAATCAGACCAGCTCTGGACTATAACTCAAGGGAAAATGAAATAACCCAGAGTGATGGTATTTATTTCTACCTGTTGTCTTCGTGGAAGGAGCTGGTCTCGCTTCTCTAGGAAACCCTCCATGTTCTGGAGACTTGCAGAAACCTGAGACATACAAGAACATTGCTACTTAACTTTAAAATGACCTATGTTAAATTTCTGAAGGTATTTTTTAGATAAACTCTATGCAAAGAAACTGATCTCTGGTTCCTCTAGCCTTTACATTGACAGCACAGCTGGAAATCCTCACTAAGTTGCAATCGTATCTTTGAAAGACCACCTGAATGAAGAGAATTCAAATCCTTGAACAATTTACTTATGGAATTTTCTCTATCTTAGTGTGTTAATTAACTAATATTGTTTTTATATTCCTACATGCATTTTACAACTTAAATTGTTCAAGTTATTCATACCACCTCCACAATTATTAAGTTACAGCGATTATAGTGTTGTACTGGTACACTTGGGTATGTGACAAACATGCTCCTTTCAAAAGCAAAGGAGCAAAAGGAAACAGTTTTACTTGCCAACGAGTTAACAGTGAATTTCCTGCCAGGGTGAGCAAACAGGGGTTTTTGGTTCTAGTTTTGCACCTGGTCAGCTCTTTGACAAGAGTGCCATGAAGTCCTACCTCTCTCTGACTTCTAAACAGAGTGGCCACTAAGCACTGCCACCTCACACAGAGGCTGTAGGTAAATCATCCTCTTTGTGAGACACCATCTGTTTTTAAGTGCTCTGCTGAGTATTCAGCAGCAGGAATAGCCTCTAGTTCAGGAAAAGAAAAACAGAAACCAATATAGTTGTTAAGACCTAGGCTATAAAACTTAGTAAATTAAAAATAGTTTTAAGCTGTACATAGCTGCTTAAGTCAACTGTATTTGTGGAAAGTGTTTGAATTGCAAAGGCACATAAAATGCTTCTTGTTTGAATCCAGGAGTGAATCCACCAGAATGCCTACTGTATGGTGCTCTTTGTGACTTTCACACAGAACTTCCTGTTATTGCCTTACCTTAACTTGCACAGGATGGTGGTTTTGTGAGGAGAGAACCAGAAATCCCTGGGACTTACCGAAGATGTGTTCTTTAATCTCTCCCAAGAGGAGCTAGACAGCAGTAAGTTTGGTGAGCTATCTAGTGACCTTTGTGCAGGCTGGGGTGGTGTTGCTGTTGGTTTGGTCTGTAGGCTGGAGAAAGAGGAGCCTGTAGCACCTTTTTCCTGAGGAGATATGTGGTCTGTTGCTTGTGATTCTGTCAAATTGCTGCTGTGTTGCTGGCTTACAGGAGTAGGAGACAAAGGAGAGCCTAAGGAACTGTGACTTTCCAAAGATGGAGCTTGCGGGCCCACCATCTTTGGTGTGGCTGGAGTGGTAATCTCACTGAGCCTTGTCTCAGCTTTCATTTCTGTTTTGCTGCTGCTCTGCACTTCAGGGACTTCTGAGGAAGTGAATTCTTGGAACCTTGTTGGAGATTTTTCAATGGGGGAGAAAATAGTTTCGAGTGGGACCCTCCAGTACATGCTGTGTGCAGGCATGGATGACAGTGGCATTGTGCTCTTTGTCTCTGTCACTTTTGGTGGTGCATTCCTTTTGTCAGATGGTTTTCTTCTCAGAGAAGGAACCCGGACAACTTTGCCTTTATCCTTCTGCTCAGTCTCTTCTGTGTCCACTTGTTTCAGAAGGTTCATCTCTCTCTGTAGGACAGCAGTATTAAATTTTTTAAAATCGCCTTCATGCATCCATGAATACTTACCTAAGATTTTTTTCTTATTTTAAGCAGGAACAGTTTTCCAAATAAACTGTCTCCTGGCACTGAATCATAAGGCCTGTACTTCCACTGGCATTCTTAGAGTTAGATCTAAAGCTAATTGCTATGTGCTAAGCATTATATTGTTGTCCAAATCATGAATACTAGTGGCAGTTAACCTCAAATATGGTGAATTCTCTGGAGGCTGATTTTTTTAAATAAGCTGAGGAGAAACTGTGCTCTTTCTCTTGAGGCACTGCTTCTTTAAGTTTTCTGTAAGAACACTGAGTATCCAGGGTTGTTCTTGTGGAAAATTTTGGAGGGAAGGGCCTTTGTCCCTTCACTTAGCCAACTTGAAAATCACTGAACAAAAGACAGAATAATTTTCAGCCTAAAGTCAAAGACAACCACTATGTTCTTCTGGTTATTTCAGAAAAATAATTTTAAAAACCTCCCCCACAATGAAAGAGAATCTGAGAGGCTCACTTAATAGCTTTGATATTTAACACAATCCATTGTAAAAATCTTAAGCCAGAAGGAAAAAGGCCTATATGGGCATTGGTCTCCATTCACTTTCAGCCCTTTGCTATACTCTGTCACTTTCAGGTGGCTCCAGCTCCCTACTGAAATCCTGAATGAAGCAAAATGTCTCCATCTGTGTAGCAAGGGATCACCCTGTTTCTCACACCCTTTTTGCTGGTCCTGGCAGAAGAAAATTTCCACTTCTCCCCTACAACTTTTTCAAGTCAGTTAGTCTCTTTTGATCCACATATAGGTCTTGCTCTGTCTGAAATATTTCAGCTTTGGTTACTCATTTATCCCATCTCCTGTATAGAGTGACATTCAAACAATTAATGACCCACATCATCTTGTTTCATGCACAACTCATCAGCCTTCTACTACTCACTTTAGTTTTCCTGCTGAGCTGAGCAAATTTCTCCTCCTGTGCTGCAAGCATCTTCTCAAAATCATGGTGTTTCTTCAATAATTCCTCTACTTCAGATACTGAATCCTGGACGGAAAAATTGCCACATACAGAAGTCCAAAATCAAGTCCATCAGAAAAGATTATACCCAAGATTTTTAGAATGATCCGCTCTATTTAGCCAAGTGAGGATTCTGAAAATTTTGTAATTGGATGTCTAAGCCCCTATTTGTGTATGAAAAAATCTGAATTTACATTTTAAAAAAAGGTCTGTATCTTGCAGTCTGTCTGCTGTGCAGGAGAAAAAGGGCTCAAATACCAACCTTCCCTTTTCTGCAAGGCCATGTAGTACCATGGCTTCCAGCTATAACTGTTTATGTGCAGGTTGAGTACTTGGATTCTGGCTTGTACTAGACACAGCGTTTGTTCCTGCCCTACAACAAATGCATCTGAGACTTCTTTCATGTCCACTGCTTAGTTTCTGATACCCAAGTTCATGACTTTGTTTTCCAATCCTATAAATTATCAGAAGACAGTCAACAATGAGAAAAAAACCCCAGAAAAACAAACAAAAATATGGATGCTGGTGTTTAAAAGGGAGTTTACAAGCTAGCTCTAAAGGTGCCAATGTAAAACATTCCACCACTTAATGGGAAGAACAAGGTGGGAAAAGCCCCTTTTTTCCCCTACAAGATGGGAAAAACCTTTCCTTTTGAAACACTCTCAGCAAGACAGGGAAGGTTGAACCTTCTGCAAGTTATGTGAAAAAATGATCTGGAATTCTTCCAAGACTTCTGCCACCTCCTGGAAGCCACCACTTCCAGGGGCCCAGCACCATGTCAAATGCAGCTACTGCCCTGGGCTCACTTCTGCAAGAGGACAGAGCTCCTGCCCTTTCAAGTTAAGTTAATCACAATCTCAAGGGCACATTGCTGTTGAGATTGTGATTAACTTCAGGCCTGAGCTGATCCATGAGCCAGGCCCTCTGCATTAGAGTGCTCAGTAATGCTCATGGTTGTTACTCACCCCGTAGGAGGGGTCTGAAAGAAAGCTCTCCTTGGCAGCCAGCCACGCTTCTGCTTGTTCAAGCTCTCTGCGGAGCAATTGGATCTCCCAGTTTTCTTCATATAACACTTTCCTCATGTCCCAGCTCTCCTTTACCTTCTTCATCAGCTCAGACAGCTCTGACAGTTTTTCCTCAATCTAGAAAAAAAATGTAATGCCAGGACTTGAAAAATCCAATCAGACTTTCACATGGCAATCAACTATTGTGTAATCTGCCTTCATGATATAGAGGATGACCTCTAGATAATTTTGTATTGTTAGCATAATTTAGAAAAGATGTCTGAGTCCTCTTTTTTCTGCTTGAATTAATTTAGCATATAAATTGTGCAGCTAGATAATACAATTTCAGGCATATTCCACATACTGTGTGACAAATATTCTGTGATATGATTTCCCAAGATGAAACTTTATACCCAGGCAACTTGTACTACAAAACTAGTGAGAACTGGAAGACTCGACAAATACATGCACTTATGGTAAGGCAACAATGGAGAGACTTCAAGCATGGAAAGTTTTCTTGTTCTTTCTACAACAGAAGTAATGTGATCTTGCATAAATTCTGAAGATGTTTTTGATGGTGTGATCTCTGAATCTACAGACAGGGTCTCAGGCAAAGTTTAAAGATAACAGAATCACAGAAATTTTAACATTCTTGCCCCTTTGGACATTTCTGAAGAATTGCATCTCTTCTGGTGAACTCAGGGACATCAGCAATGCAAGGCGATCGCATTGTAAAGTAGTAAAGCACAAGAACTTTAAAATGTGTTTTCTTTTTCCATGTGTCACATGAGATATGTAGCTTTTAATAGCAAAGAACCTGATTGTCCCATTTAGTTTGTGTGTTCTGAGAGACAAAGCTCCACCTCCTGTCTGTTTAATCTCTTTGTTCACTCTTGTTTGTAAAATATTTTAACTCTTCAACACACCTCTACAGACATGAAATGCCCATTCTTCATCAGGTCACCTCCTGCCCGCTGCATTTCTTCGTATTTCAGCCACTGCTTCTCTATCTCACGCTTGTATTCCTCGTGGCGCTTGATGAGCAGCTCCGCTCCCAGGACATCGTGTGCCAGTTCCTCAGATATCACCAGAGCGTGCATCTCGTTGGCCCAGGCCCTGCAGAGCAGGGACAAAGGGCAAGAAGGGAAGGAATCTGAGTCTGCTGGACATTTGGGAATGCACACCTCCCATGGCCGTGGGTACGTGTATACAGTATAGACTTTTATTTGCTCACAAAAGATATTAATAATGTCCTGATTTTGCCTGGGATAGAGTTAATTCTGTTCTTAGTAACTGGTACAGCGCTGAGTTTTGGATTCAGTGTGAGAATAATGCTGACAGCACACTGTTGTTTTGGCTGTTGCTGAGCAGTGCTTACCCTAACACAAGGATTTCTCAGTTTCCCAGGCTCTCCCAGTGAGGAGGTGCACAAGCAGCCGGGCAGGGGGGACACAAAGCCAGGACAGCTGACTTGAACGAGCCAAAGGGATGCTCCACACCATAGAGCATCATACTCTGTGTATAAACCAGGGGGGGCTGGCCAGGAGGGACCAATGGCTGCTTAGGCCCAGGCTGGGCACCAGTGAGTGGGTGATGAGCAATTGTATTATTTATCAATAGTTTTTGGGAGGGTTATTTTCCTTTTTTTGAAAAAAGAATTTCGTCATTAGTATTATTATATTTTACTTTTTTTCAGTTACTAGAGTGTTCTTGTCTCAACAAATGAGTTGGTTTTTTGTTGCTTGATTTTAATTTCTGATTCTCCTCCCCATCCCACTGGGAACCTGGGGGAGTAAGTGGCTTGGCTGTGGAAGTACTTAACTGCTGACTGGGGTTTAAACCATGGCAATATACAAATATATTGATGAAGGTTTACTCAAACATCTGGAGGATTTATAATATTCCCAGTGCTTTTTCCATACATAGCCTATCAAAAATAAAGATGTAAATCTGCGCATACCAAAGCCTTCTGCATTCAAATTCTCAGAAAGAACTAACTGCAATTGCCTAGGCTACACACTTTAACAGTATTTTTATACATTGTAAAGAAACACAGAGACTGTCAGATGCCCGTGGAAATCTTACCACCACACATGAAAGTACTTCATGTGCACAAAGAGCACTCATGGAAAGAAGCATATTGATAGATACTTTTAAAAAAACATTTTCTGGGTGAACTTATTCTAGGTGAACTTATTCTAGGAGATTATTTTTAATGCAGCTGCTTTGACTCAGAAAAAGGGTCTATGCAGGTGTACAAATTACTTCACTATCTAACACTACCTTCCTATAGAATCAACAGTATTTTCAATTGAAATTGTGAAACTATTTATCCACAGGGATGGAACTCTCCAAGACTGTTTCAGAATTAGTCTAAGAAAGTGTCTTTGTCATGCACACTGTGCTGAGATGTCATGGTCACCTCTGATATCTGGTAAATTCTGTGAAGTGCTGTTGAGGAGATGTCATGGATTATTGTTCAAAGAGATTTGAAAGCAAGCTGCAGAGCACCTGGGGCAGGAATCAAGTAACTAACAGCTATAATTTAGAAAATCCTATATGGGAAAGATAAGAAATAAGGCCCACTGCCAAACTCAAGGGGCCAATACGTACATCAGCTCTCTGCAGTCATTGAAGTAGAGCTGGACTTGTTCTGCCTGGCTCAGTCTTGTCTTCCTCTCCAGAAACTTTTTGTCCAAGTTTTCCCAGCACTCCTCCACGTCTGTGAGTCTCTCCATGATGTTTTCCTTAACTTGAGGGTATGTGCGGCTGAGGTGCCAAGCGTCTCCTCGAATCCGTTCCAGCTCTTTCATGATGACTCCTAGATCTCTCTGGAATGGAGACAGAATGGATTGTAAGACCAAGTCACTACTTAGTTCTATCAAAAGTGGATTTAATGATGATGCATATCTTTTCTACCCTCTGGCGGTACAGAGGTTGGAAATATGAATGCCTCTCAGTTTTCCTTTAATGCCTTATTCATCATTACACATACAAGAAACTTCTTTAGACATGAGACAGGTTATTTTGGTAAATGGGGAGCTGAAGTTTCCTATGGTTAAGCTGACACTTTTGCAATTATAACAATAGCTTGGAATAGATTTTAGAAGAGAAGTTCATCCTTCAAAGCAAAAGCATTAATAATATAATATCCCAATGTTAAAAGCAGGAGGAAAAGGCCCTCTTCTCTGAGGCACAAAGAACATTTAAGGGTGCAATAAATTTGTCTTGCAAGCAAGGCCCTTGAGAGGCATCAGTCAAGAATCAGTCGCCTTTTTTTTTGCCATCTATGCTTTTTCTGCTACTGCTTCATCACAGATCCTCTTACCTCTACTCCCTCAAGATGGCTGAGAAGTGTCTGTACACCTGGAAGATCATACCCATAATCTTCTATATCCACCACTGCCTCTTTCTCCTGCATCCAGTCCTTTACTTCATCCACATCATGATCATACTGGTGGACTTGACGGGCTGCTCTTAGGTTCTGGAATAAAGAAGTAATTTTATGGTAATACACTACAGCATTTTGTGTCTGCAACATGAAAAAAGGTAACCCTAATATGTCATAATGCAGTACAAAATCGCTGGGGATTTTGAGAGGGAATAAAACATCTTCCTCATTAAGTCACCTGAAAGTGAGGTGTTTACCTAATTTCCCCAAGTTCTGTTGGACAATGAAATGAAACAGATGTCTCTAAAGAGCAAATTATCCCTACATAAGAAGAATGATCAAAATGAAGAGCATGAATTGCCCTCTAAAAGTAGCTCTCTACACCACAGAAGTTGTCTTAAAATACTTCTTGGAATAAAGGTCTACACTGCAAACAGTGAAAATAAAAGGAATTCAGCAAAAATCATGCTTTCTGAAATGAGAAGACTAAAAAAAGTTCTAATACTAGTTTATAGTCAAACTCTATAGTAACAATTGTCAGGCAATTATTTCTGCTAACAGACAGTAGCGGGCTTAAGCTACCTCATAAGCACCAGGTCATGCAACAATAGTGAAAAAAAGGATTGAGGATATCTGTTGTTTTATATTCTCCTTAAAACAAACAAAAATGTCACTTCTGCTTTTCTATACATATATGTGACTGCAGTTTCCTGAGAGGGAGTGAGCAGATTTAACACCTAACTGCTGCCTAGAGGTAGAGGGTTGGCTCTGTGTCCTCCATCACATTCTCTTCCATATGCCTTCTTTGATTTCAAGAAGTTAACTCAGCAAAAAAACCTGGAGAATTTTGATCATGTTTAGCGAACTGCTACATAAGGACTGATAAGTGGCAGAGCCAGACTCCTGTTAGTGGTGGTAAACTGTTGGATTGGCCTTATTTTTCAGGAAACTAGAGTTAGCAGTGAATTAAGGAAAACAATCACCCGGAGCTGATAAACATCTTTCAAGTATAAGTCTTGCCAGGAACAGTAGGGTAAGCAGTGGCTATAAAGGGAAATGAATCTAGAGAAAATTGAACAAAATATACTCATTGCCCCTGTAAATGTTGTGTTTCAATGTGAACAATGCACTGCTTTGGGAAAGAAGGGGCATGGGGCACTGCAGGGAAATCAATGCCCCAGTTTTTAATGCATTTCCTACCTCTGTCCTTATGTCAATGGCATTGCATAGTTTCTCCCACATTTCATTGATTTGCTTAGTTCTCTTCTGGATAACATCCATCTTGCTGTGGCCTTCCTTATACAGTTTAAATGATAATTCATTTAAGGAGACAACTTTGGAATGTCCCAGAGGTTTCATCTCATTTACAAAATCTTTAAACTTTTTCTCCAACACCTGCAGAAAAAGTGTGGACACGAATTTAGATAAAGAATTTCTGCCTACCTCCATAAGAGATGCAGAAGGAATCACTTTCTCTGCTCTGTATAACACAAAAGCTATGCACTGCAATCTACAAGCACAAATCACTTGATAAATCCAAATGATCTGGATTCAGAAGACATTTGTTGTCTTGATCATATAACATTCTGTGTCACAGAGAAAAATTAACCACATCCTGACAAGCAGAAGTTGCTCAGATCAAAAGCTAATGAGCAGAACTTGTCTACGTGTGCACCAGTTCCTAGGAGGAGTGGACACTCTAATTATACCTCTCTGCACTGTGTGCCCCAAGGAGAAATTTATCCTTGAAATCAGCAGCAAGACATATGAATGCTGCAGCCCAGTGCTTTTGACCATAGTCAAATTTTTTAGGTCCTGTCAAATTTATAAGCAGGGCAAGCAACGGAGTGTGCTGACCTCACCTTCTTCCAAGAAAAGCTAACTTTCTGATACATCTGATTTTCTGTTGGAGGATGCTACCTCAGCAAGCCTGTCAAAGCAGACAGAAGCCAGTGTGAGTTCTTGCTGCAGAGATAACAGCTCTGCTTAGTTTTTGTCATTGTAACAGGCTTCACTGTCAGCAGCTACACAAAAATTGCAGCAAATATATCCCTGCTTTGCCACACAATACACGCAATACCTTTTATTTTCTTTTACCTCAACATCCTCTAAGTCCTGCCCATAGTCATCGGACTCTGCTACAGAAAATTTACTGGAAAGCCATGCCTCTATCAGCTGGAATTCTCTTTCAAACTGATAGAGCTGGAATTGTTCTTGCAGGCGTTTTCTCTGGGTGTCAGACTTCTGTAGGAGAGACTGATAGTCTGCTAAGATCCCCTGGAGCTTTGAAAGTATGACTGAACTGCAAAGAATAAGAAGCAGAAAGTATGTCTTTGTTTTATTGTTCTTTTTAAACACTGTTTTTTTCTGACAGGTTTAATTTGCAACACCTTTAAAATACAGAATAAGCCAGATAACATCATGGAGTGAGTTATGCTGTGCCATTAAAGCCAGCTAGCTCAGGAAATTAAAGTATATCATACAAATGGCTGCTCTTTTCCCATCCTCCTCCCCAGATATAAAAAAAAAAAACTTTCAGTGAAAAACAGTGAACTGTCAGGAATGTCCATTTCCTTTCCCAAGCACAGTGGTTTTTGAACATTTGTGGTAAATTAAAACTAGATGACAGTTCCTGGGAGTAGACAATGGACAAAGAAGCTGCTCTGCATCAATTGGTCTATTGTTAAAAAAAAAATTCATGAAAACATTTAAACAATCATCAAGCTTTTGGGGAGCTCAGTGTGTGTGATGATGATGATGAAGGGATGGATGATCCCTAAAGTCTTATTTCTGAAGTCTTATTTCTGAATGGTTATGATTGAGCCATCAAACATAGTTGAACTTTTCTTTATTTGCCTTCTCTGGGCATTTCTGTCAGATCTGGAGGAGAAACCTGGTTTTACTTTCCTACCTCTCTGGACTGTCTTTGTTTATTAAGCTGGCACCTGTCTCCTGCACTTTCTCGATCCGCAGCCTGAAACGATCCATGTCCAGTTTGGTAGCTTCAAGTTTACGAAGTAAAACTTGTGTGGATTCTTCATTCTTCCCATAATCAGAGGTCTCCAGAATGAAACTCCTCTCTGCCAGCCATGCCTCCACCTCCAGCAGCTGTGTAAAATACAGGGATGAGCTTAACACAGCTTGATTTAGGTCAAGACAAAGAAAACTGAAAGCAGTGCTGCACTGACACATCAGTGAAAACAGAGAGTGTCTTAGATGTGTTCCTCTAATGCAATCTAGCAGACACTGTTCCAAAAAATGTGTACTCAGAATCCAGTAACTGCAGTTACATGTTACGCACTGCAATTAGTTGGGAAGATAACTGTTGTTTCTTCACTGTATCCATATTTACCAGATATGAAAAACCAGGGCAGTGTGAGTTCTGCTCCTTTCTCAGCACTTACATCCATTCAACAATATTGGTGTGAGTTGTTTTAAGAAAAGAAAGGCCAAAGTAAATCTCTCAGGAGCCATCCTTACCTCATTTAGGAAGAGATGGGCCTCATAAGACTGCATAAGCCTCTGTCTCCTCTCTTGAGCCTCTGCCTTCAAGGTCTCCACAGAAGCCTCAAGCTCCTTCAGATGCTCTATAATCCTGCGAGAGGCTGAGTGGCCTCCCCTTACCAGTTTCTGCCCTGTACTGATCACTGCTTTGGTCAAAGCATCCCGACTGTTTATCTCGTTCTCCAGGTTCTGGAAAGAGTAAGGAGTAAAATGATAGACCTAAAATTGAAGTTATGGAATTTTTGTTCCAGAAAATGTAGTAATGCAATTTCATTATAATTTCTATCACAAAGGTGGGTCGGAGGCACAAAGTCTGAGTGCATGCTTGAAGTGGAGTGGAGGATTTTTTCTGGGGTGAAAAAATTTTTCTATTTTGATCATAGAAATCAAATTTAGCCATGAAGTTTGAACTTTGATGTGTATCTACCTCATAGTCTGGAGGTAAAAGGTTCTAATCACAAACCTCTTATTTGTAGATTCCACTGAAATATACCCAGTTCCATTCCATTATATGGCATTTCTTGAATTAAAACATGTCTAGAGAAGAATGACTGATTTGCCTGCACATTATTATTTATCACTTGCCAATGCTTTTGTAGAAGATGCATCTTTGCATAGTAACCATTGTAAACACTGTGAGTACATGAGTGCCAGGCAGCCAGCAGGACAAGGAGAGAAGAAAACCACCTGAACCAATTCTCAAAGGCTTTACTTGAAATTAATTTTTGATTTTAAAAAACAAATTATTTTTGGTAGATTTTAAAACTATATGCATCCCTCCATATACTCTCCCCTGGGTAGGCAAGGCCCATGATTTTTCTGGGAGCATACATGCATTCTTTGGCTGACTGTGCCTGAGCACCCTGAGCACAAACAAGCCCCACAGTTTTACCACTGTTCTGTTTAATTCATAGTTATGAACAAGCAGGTTCAGAGTTAGACTGCAGGGCTGTGTTAGCGTAGAAGAGATGCCCTCTATGAGGAGAGGAGCTTCTTTTTCAACTCAAGTGTCAAACTTGGCTGGAAAAGAGCTCTGATTCTAATCTTGCCTTTAACTTCCCCCTATTCATTTCAAGATGTTGTTGAAAAGCAACACCATATCTGTTCCAAGCCAAGCAGCTGTTTGAAGGCATAATATATTTGTATGTAAATGCTGTTTTGCAAGACAGCTTTTTTTTTTTTTCCTCTTCCTTAGGTTAATACAGTTCACACACAATCTCTTTTGTGGTAGCGAACCAAGGATTGAATTTTGCAAATCTGGCTCATTAGGATAAACAATAGAGGGTGGAACTAACAGACTGTTATGTTAATTCTGATATTTGCTTGCTTGCAAATCAACATTAAAAAGAAGGTGCAGAGGCTGTAGCTAATAACACGTTGAGAGTTAAAAGCTTATATTTTAATCCTGTTTCCAGAAGAATAGTAAGTAAAATGTCAGAGAATTTTATTATGCACTGATTTTATTGTATATATCTCCCCCTCGAAAAAATTTTGAGACTTAGCCAATTAACAAAAATAATCATAGCCTAAAGCAGTATCTCCTCTGTTCCTTCAGTTATTTGAAATATTTTCTTGGATTAATTCAGCTCAAGCATTCTTTTCTTCTGTGAACTTAATTACTTTCTTACCATGCCAACGAGCTCATAAATTTTAGGAGTAATTGCACATATAACAACATTTATACTATTAATCATGATGAAACAAGCTTTTCATTCTTACTGTTTCACAGTGATTGCACCAGATGCTTGGGCTTTCTCTCTCTCTGACTGTATGTATCACACACATTGACAATTTATAGGATCTCCTGTCTTTCCCAGTCCTAATGCAGTTTGCACAGATTTCTCCTAAAGGCACCTGACATGGCACTTAAATGGGATGTCATATGCTAATATTAATAATAAATACCAATAGCTGCTGGAAAATCTTAGCAGCTATTTTTCTTCCACCTTGTGTTTGCAAAGAGACAGTGCTCCTTATTAAAGCACTATCAGGAAGGTATTTATTGGTATTTGAGATGACAGTATTCCAGGCACTGCTTTCTATGATGGCCCATCTGAACCTTTCGAAATATTTCAGCAGCTGTCTTGAAAGCTACCACTGGAATGAAGGTCAGCTAGCATAACAATTCCCTGTTAGCTCCCTCCCATCAAAGCAGAAAAAATTTTGGGGAAAAATGTTTTCCTAGGAGCTCATCCTGAGACATATGAGCAATGAGCTTTCTTGGATGTACTTACTGCCTTTGAAAGCATTTGGTTAAGACCAAAGAACCTATGAAAGTATGCACAAGTTTGTCAAATCTATTTTGTATTTAAAAGGCCAGGGTTGGAACTCAGTTCACAGAAAGAGCCAACATGTCCACAGAAGGTCTGTGGTGTGGTACTTGCACCACTGCAGTGACAAGCAGGATAGCATCCTGCATGTTGCTAAATTGTGGACATGTCCTTGAAAAAGAAAAGGATAAAAGTGATCCCTGGTATCCTGACTCCTCTTAGCCAAAGCACAGCAGATGAAGTTTGCTAGAGACATATTGAGTTCACTGTTCTCTATTTGATTCTAAAGACTGTGGATGCTTGTCACATGACACTACCTGGTGCTTTTCTTGTAGACTCTGAATGGTTACCAGGGATTTGCCATAATCCTTGGAGGAAGCCACGGGGAGCTTTTCACGAACCCAAGCCAACTCCTCATCAACATCTCGGAAGAACTGGTACTGAAGTCTGCTTGCCTCCAGGCCTCCCCGCCTCTCCTGCAGAGGATCACGTAGCCTTTTGTATCTGTAGGTTTTAAAGATAATCCAGTGAGGACTACAGATTGATAAGGAATGAATGCAAAACACTCATTCCAGAATAGTGTAGAGAAGGAAAGAAAAAAGAATATTCAGAGAAGAAAAAAGCTGATACAAGTAGAAAAAAGATGGCAGAAGACATGCCAGGCACCCACACACCTCTGCACCAGTTCATCCACTTTCTCTTCTAGTTCATCAGCAAGGAAATGTTTCTCCCTCTGGAACTGCTGAGCTGTGACCACAAGCTCCTGGAGCCGGTCCCTATGGGCAGCAATATCTTCCTCCAGTTCCTCTTGTTTCTTCAGATGACTGTTCAAGACCACCAGGTCATTGTCATTATACGGTGCTTTCAGGTCATTTTCCACACTTTCCAACCATTTTTCTGTGTCTTCTACATTTCGCTGAAAATTAAGACCCTGAGAGCAAGCAAGAAGAGAAGATCATTTAAACCTTTAGGACAGATAATGTAATATAAAAATCTCTGTCATTTTCAGTAAAAATTGCACACAAACATGGAGCACCTTCCCAGTGCTCAGTGAACTTTTCCCATACACAACTGTGGTGCAAATGAAGACGAGAATTTATCTTACTTGTGTTGCACAAATGCAGATCATGGACATACTACCTTAAAAAAAAAAAGGCAACAACAAAACATTTAAAGGGAGAGCTCTGTTTTATAACCACAGATTTTCTGATAGCCCAAGCAGGCATAACTCACAGTCATGAGAATTCATGTGCCTGGAGCTAGAAGAATGAAAAGCAGCTGTAGGTTTCTTTCTCAATGTGCTGGAGAAAAGATGCCCTTGAGACAGCTGCAGAGAGTTGACACATATGAGTAAACGTATTTTTCCTCAGTATCTCTCTCTGGAATCTGGATCTAAACCAGCAGCTGAAAGCAGAATGGAGCCCAGCCTACAAATCCTCTTCCCTCCATAGTGATCTCCAATTATCCTGTCAATTCCATTCAGTCAGTCCACACTTGGATTCTTTGCAGTAATGGTATTGAGGAATCAGGTTGGATTGTATCAAGTGACACGCTTGTAGATGAGACACATAGCAAGGCAGCTGTGCTATCTCTGGAAAAGACACCAAGATCCAGCCACTGGCATCCCTGTAACCACTGGCATTACCTTGTAAGCATCCTGCAGTTTGCTCCATTTATCCTGGCAACTTGCTAGCAGCTCCTCCCATAGCTCTTCCATTTCTTGTAGTCTGGACTGAATGGCTTCTGGGGCATGGTGCCTTTCATGAAGCATCTTCTCTCCTTCCTATGTCAGAAGGAACAGGCAGTGAATTCTTTCTTTGCTGAATGCACCAGGATATATCACTTTTGCCTTCATAATCAAAGTCTGCTGGCACTCTTATGTAAAGAGCCAGCTGCAACCTTTACCTCCTGACATAACAGATGGAGGGACTGCAGAGACAGAGAAAAATCTAATAAAGACAAAGGGCTTACTGAAATTAGGGCAGAAGCTGGCTGCGCAGCAAGGGAAGCAAGAGGTACAGCGAGTGAAATTTGCTATATCAGGTCAGTAGGTGTTCTGAAAAGCAACTACTAGGACTATTCCCAACAAAGAAGGCAGGGCATCATGAAATAATGTGAAAGAGAGTGTGCAAATAAGTCTTTAAAAGTAGATAATTTTACCAAGGATTGTAATTCCACCCTTTAACCCCCTCTTGTTTTGTCTGCAAACAGGAGGAGAAAAGAGAAGAGAAGAGAAGAGAAGAGAAGAGAAGAGAAGAGAAGAGAAGAGAAGAGAAGAGAAGAGAAGAGAAGAGAAGAGAAGAGAAGAGAAGAGAAGGAAAAGGAAAAAAGAAAAATGAAAGGAAAAAAGAAAAGGGGAGGTGTTTCTAAGATGCAGGTGCATCTGGAGGGGGCTATCTACTTTTAATGTAGTAATCCATTTGCAGAATACATCTAGTAAGCACTGTGCTGAAAATAAAATTGATAAACATGTAACAGTCTGTTCTTCCAAACTTATCATCTGATCACAGCTTCTGCCAAATGTCTGACAAGTCTTGTCAGGCTTCCTTCATATCTTGCCTACTAGCATGTGTCTGCAAAAGAAGCACTTTAAACTCTGTCCTTTTTGCTGGATACATCTTGTGTGACTTGTTAAGGCTGTACATCCAATCTGGTAGATTCTCTGCTGGAAATAAACAAGGATACCTCTAAAGTGGCATTCACCCAGAGAGATGTCCCTAAAGTCAGTGCATTGAATCTTTTATTGCAGGCATCTGTTTCCATTGTGTGCAAGGTGAATATGCAAGCTCACACTAGATAGGAAGACAAAGAGAGTGAAGAAACAGATGGAAACAGAAAATTCTTGATGGACTAAAAGGATAGGCTTCTCAGTATGCCCAGAGACAACATGGACAATGCCCCTGAGAGGGCACTGACTCCTCCTCCCTTGT
Source organism: Irena cyanogastra (assembly GCA_013397155.1). Classification (NCBI taxonomy): domain Eukaryota; kingdom Metazoa; phylum Chordata; class Aves; order Passeriformes; family Irenidae; genus Irena; species Irena cyanogastra. Next base: position 712,007 of record VWZV01011296.1, on the reverse strand, counting down.
TTGAGATCACTGTAACTCACACTGTTTGCAGAGTCTTTCATGCCAGTTGCCCCCCCTTGCCCATAACCCCACTTCTCTCACTGATTTGATGGAGTCCAGACGATTTCTATTGGCCATGATCTCTGCTTGGAAAGCCTGGTGCCTCTGCAGTTTGGTCTGCAGATTGCTTGGATCCTTCCAGCTATCATCCCGGGCAATGCTATTCTTCTCATTAATCCAGGCAGCCACCTGTGGGGAGGGAAGAACAGAAGTAAGCAAAATCTTCAGTGTTTCTTCAGTTTCTTCATCTCCAGCCTGCCAGGCTCTCCTCTTATACATATAAAACAGGGAACTGATAAGTGGGGATTGAAATGAGTTGTCCTTCCGAGGTTTTGCTTCCCTAAGCTCCTCCTGGCCTTCATGAAGTCACCCCTATACGTTTGTTTGCTAGCACTGTTGCCTGGAAAGGGACCTGTCTCCAACAGATAGCCCCTATGCAGTGAGAAAATGCATGGGCACATGGGTGCATATGGGAGCATAGACAATCTCCCTATTTCTAACCCATTGTCAGTATCTCACAAGAAAAGAACAAATTTTTTTCTTCTTATGGGTTTTATTTTTTTTATTGATGGCACATTCCCTTTTAATGCATTTATTTCTTCTGCATTTTGCTGTTGTCCAATGTACAGTAGATCTGTTGTTTACTAGACTGGACTAGAGGGAAGAAGAAAAAAATATCCCTTCATTCTTATCCTCATCTTTCCCAATATTATCTCATTCAAGGCTCAGTTCCTTGATTTTCCTCACAGTAAATCTGTCTGGGGATTCAGATCTATGCAGAAAAGAAACCAGAATATTATCAATTCTGTGTAATTTTACCTCAAAAGAATTCTTCAGGAACTTCTGCAAAAGCCTTGATTCCTCTAGCAAACGTCTGCGAGCAGCAGCATTCTCCAGTAGTCTCTGTTTTCTGAGATGAAGACAGATGTGTGAGGTAAAAGTCACAGGGTGAATTAGATAGATAAGAATTTTCAAATTTCACCTCTAAAACACACATGATCTAACCCTCCGTTCTCTAGGAGGGAAATGTCCATAACATGCAGATTCCCTTGATCTGGGCTGTCAGAGAAGATCCCCAGGACACTACAGGAAAGATTGTGAGCCGATAGAAATGTTAAACTGCCCACAAGTTCTCTATATATTGTATCTGCCTTTAGAAATCACCATCATTGCCTTTCAGGGTTCAAGAGAACATAAATTCAGCACATTTCTTATGTGGAAATCCTGCAAGTGTGATGGTGTTTGTCATGGATACACTAAAGCTACACCATCCTTTAATTTTTTTTTCCAATTTTGGAGCTGCAGCACTTTATTAGTGTTAATGCAGATGTGAGATATTAATAAATCATATCAAATTAGACAATATTAATAAATCAGTATGTTCACTTGAATCAAAAGAGACCTCCAGTCTCTTTTCATAACTTTTATGTAGCTCTTTTAATCTACCACAGCAGTGAATACAACTGCTTTTACTTCAGTGTTTGTTTAAGATGAACAATATGCAAATTGCTAGTAGCAATAAAGTAATTCACATGAAAGGGCAAGATCTGATCAGAAAATTTGCAAATGCCCTAATGGATCATTTGAGTGAGGCTTAAAGATCAACTCCATTAGAGCAGAGAAAAGCAGTTGTCTAGGAAATGACCTTTCTTGATGGTATTTCATGATAATGAAGTATTTAATGGCATGACAGACCTTCTGTTTGCAGCACTGTCCCTAAGGCCAGGCCAAAATACAGAATTACAGAGAAACTGCCTTTTTCTGAATCTTGCTTCCCCTCCACTTTATTGCATTTTGGAAGCCTACTAATGAAATACAGCCAGCTTGGGAAGACCCCAGTGGAAAACATGAAGCTGAGCAAATGCAAACCAGCTTATAGTTCTCTTAAATAATTTAAAGATAATGATCACAGCAGGAGGGTGTCATTGCAGAAGATATTGGTGGCTGACATGGGAAGGGTTTGACTTCACCTCCTCAGAACAGCCTGGCATCTGCTGCTGATATTTTCTGAGTCATAATGCTTATTCTGCGTTAGCTGCTGAGCAAATGAAGCCATCTCATTGATTTTCTCCATCTGAGCTTCCAGGGCTTTTTCAAACTGTGTGTGTTTCCGCTGCAGGCTCTCCACACTAGACACTGAGTCCTGGATAGGATCCAACAAAGGGAAGCTGCTTTCAGTCAGAGTTTTTCCATCCAAAACACTGATAATCCAGAAGGTAAATGGCATTTACTCCACATTTGCAAACTAGCTGTCAAGAAAATTTATTGTTCTTTGGAATTGATTGGCATTGATCTGACACTTGGGACCTAAATAATGTTCCATGCAAGGTCTAAGGCTATTATTTCAGTGCTGGATGTGTAGCTTCTCATGCATATTGTTGTACTGCTTAGAACACATAACTTCTGAAGATTTAAAACCTCAGCCCCTAATTTTAAATCAATCTTAATCTTAAAACAGATGAAAGCAAATGTGGCATGCCAAACTGAAATCAGAGTTAAGTGAACAAATATGTCACAGAAAGAGGTTAAAATTAGAATCTCAGTTTCAACTCATGGAATTTGGAAGAGCTCAGATCCAGATTTGAATCTGAGGATTGGAGTCTGACATTACAGTTAATCTGGAGAGAAACACTTCTTGTAATGTTTGTGAATCCCAAGCTTAATGACTCAGAGCTCTCCTTTCAGCACCCCTCTGCACTTTAATTATAGAACCAGTGGTGTCAAAATGTTGTCATCCCAGTAAACTCTGATTCTTCACTATTCTAAAGGAAGCAATAAGTTCACATCAAATGGGTCAGAAAAAACACTAAACTTCTGTGTGCTTACATGAGTCATTGGATGGGAAATTACTCACAGAGCATTTTCTACACATTGCTGAGCTAAATAGGATTCTAAGTCTCATACACTGTAATGAAGGGACTGCAAATACACTGAACTCCACAATGTTTTTGTAACAAATTTAGTAGCACTACCTATACAAGGTGCAGGGTGAGCTAAGTGTCAGAATGTATATCCAGCATCCTGAACAGCTTTTGCAGCCCATGCATCAGTCTGCAGTTTCAGCTATCGCAGTGTTACTGATAGCTGTGGTGGGTAGTTTAAAGCTACACTGGGTATATGCCAGCAGTGATGACTTGCACACTGCTGGCAAATGCATTTGGGTCAGAAAAGACAAGCCAGGCTGAACTGGGCATTGAGCAACCTGGGCTGGTGGGAGGTGACCCCACCCATGGCAGGGGGGTTGGAGATGGATGGTCTTTCAGGTCCCTACCAACCCAAACTGTTCTAGAGCTCCATGTTTCTATGCAGTCTCATTTTCCTGCTATAATCAGAGCAGTTGGGTTGTTTCATCACTCTTATGGCTGAGATTCCCATCCTGTGTAAACTACCAAGGAAAGAAATCTGACCCTTAACCACCAACATGGCAGAGCAGTAACTTCAGAAGGAGAAAGAGCACAGGAAGATTCAGAGCACATCATTGTACAGTCCCCTCTCCTCCAGACTGATTGCAGAGAAAATTGTAATTTCCCTGAGCACATACCCCTAAGTCCTCATTAGCTAGGAAGGCCTCTTTGCTGCTGAGCCAGCTCTCAATCTGTTCCACGTAGCCATAGAATTTCTGTGTAGGAAAAACCCAACAGTCACAAACATGGCAATATGCTGAAATGCTGTAAAGCAGAAGCTCATCTGACTTCAGCAGAGTACACTGAAAAATCAAACTTTCATGGTTATTTCAAAAATTAATGTAATACATGAAAAAGCATTGAAACTGCCCATACCATAAGATTTAAGTTCTCATATATGTGATGATTTTAGATGGGATTAGTAGCTCAGGTCTTATTTAAAGTACTTGACATTCTTCATTGTAGAATCTCTGTTTGAGCTGAAATTTTTAAAGTGAGATGACTGTTACAGGGAAGTGTTTCTAGAAAACTGCAGCCAAAGTAGTTATTAGGAAAAAAACGCCAGGAAAAAATACATTATTCTGTCCATGCTAAATTTTTCTTCAGTTTTTCAAAAAGACTCGTCTGGCTCCATGTCTTTTTGGGCAGGTTATAGAATTTGGAAGAATAGTGATGTTGTGTTATGTGTCTTTTTCCAGATGTATGAGAGTTTGACCAAAATTTGCTAAGTTTTACAGTCTTTGAAAAACATATTAGGAAATATCCCACAGAAATTTCTATTATTTGTAGAGGTAAAATTTCTCAAAGTCCTCTCACCACTGAATGTGCTTGGCCCTCAGCATGCCTTCCAGAAACCAGTGAAATATAGATTAAACACTGGGTATTATTACCATCTCTTTCATCCTACCATCTCATAAATTTGCTGTTTATATCAAGAAAAACTGTCAGTGGCATGTGCATTCTCTCTTGAATGTCATTTTACTCACCTGTAAATCTTGTGCCTGAAACAACTTTATGTATTGCTCTTTCCATGCCTGGATCAGTTCAGACCAGGCTTGCTGTAGTCTGGAGAGGGACTGGCGAATCTCAGGGGTTGCATAGTGACCAGAATTGCCAAGTTCTTTGCCATAATCACTGAGAGCATTGAATCTTTCCACTCGGGCTTCAATCTCCTCCTAAAATACATTACTAAGATTGATGTCAAGGGTTTATGAAAAGCCAGTTATTCAGGATACAAGCCTTAAGGGGAAGGATTTGGGCTATAACTTTCCTGCACTAATATTTGTATGGAAAATCATTCATCTTTGAGCTATGTTACTGGAAGGGCATAGAATTTCCTGAGGGAGAATAAATGTAAATAATAAATGACTTTATTGGTCTAGGAACAACTGTTTCCCTGTAAATTAAAACTGAGATTTAGTTAGAAACAGATTAGAAAATGCTGAGCTATAAATGAACATAATTTCAAATATCCATAATATCATCCCCAAGTCTTCCTACATAAAAGTGGTTCTTTTAAGAAACAGTGCCTAGAATTTTTCCTCTCCCGACAAAGAAGTTTGCATCCAATTTTTATGTTAGAGACATGGATTTGTTTCATTTTGTCTTGTTAAAATGAAACACATTTAACTTTGGCACCTGGTCTGAGGAATGAATTATACTCCTATGCTGAATCCTGAAGGTGAAAGCATAAAAAGCAATTATGATCCCTGCAAACTGAATGTGGAATTTCTAATGTAAGCAAGTTGAAAATGAAAATAACTATGGGCTGTATTAACTAATAAACTACCCTGAACACTATGGCATGTACTATTAAATTTCTGAAATTAGAACTGCTGCTTTTAGAGATTTTCGGGGTGGTGGTGTTGCCTATTCATAGATAAATATAAAATCGTAATTCAAATATTTATAAAATTCACATTAGCCTCTTGTGCTCAACTCTAGTGTCTCTTAAGGACTTTGGTTTGAGACGCTAACCAGAATAAAAAAAACCCTCCTTATTGCCTTGTCTGTAATTTTAGTTTAGTCAACATAAGAATATAATGCCTGAATTCCTCCTTTTCCCTGTGACTGTCTCCTTACAGCCATTTGGGCTCCTTGACTAACAGATATTAAAGACTTAGATCTTGCCACCATTTAAATTTGGAACACACTACATCAGTGGTTTGTGATATTTCTAATACGACAAAGAATTATTAGCAAAAAACTATCGTTAAGTGATATGAGAAAGCATTGTTAAAGTGGATGACTCTAAAGAAGGTGGGGATTTCAAGTACTTCACATTAAATTCAGGTTTAGAAAATTAATCAGAATCCACAAACTGTTTGTGCTAGTAACGGGACCCACAAAGCACTGGGTATTAGTAATTACTCTGGGAACAGGACTTTCAGAAGTAAAGTAATTGCAAAGAGAATGTAGCACAACAGCTGTCATTCTTGGGAAAAAATTAAAATATTGACTTTTTTCTGAATGTTAATTAAAATATCACTCCTTTTAGAAAATAAACCAAAAGTATTAGCCAAATTAGCTGCCAAAACATTAGTAAGGTAATTATTACTGGGATATTAAGTGTTTCAGAACTGAATGTGTAGCACCATTCAGTGATAATTTACTTTGCTGTGTGAAACAAACTGCTGTTTTTATTTTCTTCTCAAGTAAATTAAGTTCTCATGAAAAAAATCTAGCTTGAAGCAAGGATTAACTGGCATTAACTTCTTTGGCAATATGAATAAGGAGATGAGCAGTGAGCACGATGTGAGACTGAACCTGTTTTTCACCATCAGGCTTGGACAGCAGTAGAGAGGTGAGAGCTCATGGGGCTTCTGAGCCTTTTTGCAGACATAAGCTGCCAAACAGCCCATGAGACAGTTTTGTCAGCGTGTAGGTGATTTCTGTCCCCAGCCTGGTACCGCAAACAGCTTTTTTACCATGTTATTGACAGATGCATGCTGTGCACACAGGGAGATTCCCTGTTATTGACAGATGCATGCTGTGCACACAGGGAGGTTCCCAGTATGTGCAACTGGAACCAGGGAAGACACTTGCCTTTCTCTCCTGATGCTCCTCTATCATACTTTCGGCTTCATTTGCACTTTTAGGCAGCGCCCCCGCTTCCATTAAAGCTCTGGTGTTCTGGGCCCAGTCCAGTATCTCCTTCATCTCCAGGTTAAATTTCTGTAACTGGTACGAGGCTGCCAGCTTCTCCTTCCTGCCATGCAAGGTGCAGTTCAGCATTATCTGACATGGAATTATCTCGTTGCCTCTCCCTCCCCATTTGCAGTGGAAAGTATCTTAACAGAAGCCAAATGAAATTAATTTAAGCCTTCCCTTACAGTTCCTAAGAGTTCCTCACATTAACCAAAAACACAGGAGATGCGCACTGCCTTGGAGACATCATATTTACTACTTTTTCTACATCAGTTCATTAGGATGAGAAAGGTAAAAAAGCCTTCATACCTGTTGCTTACAGCAACAATAACAGATCACAGTTGAGCCTTTCTTGTTTTGGAAAGGTTTGAGAAAAAAAATCTTCAAGAACCATCCAAAAGTATGTCTTTCACAAGGGCTTTATGATAGATTTAATTTGATAGCCTGGAGGCATTTTAGTAACATTATTTAATGGGATAAACCACAAAAACATTGTATCAGTTTTCCCAAAGTCACATCAGTGGAACTTCTCATGTATTAAGTCATACTTTTTCCAATGCAGGTGTCTTAGCTGCCTATGTAAAATTTGTAAAAAATCCTTTAAAAACTTTAAGAGACCTCTGGCAAGCAGGGTTTAGACCCCAGGGAGCAGCTTTGCTCCTGCTGAGAGATATTCAAACAGCTCTAAGTCTTCACCTTTGTTTGGCCTGTCCCTGGAGTTGTAGCCAGTTGTTTTTCATCTCCTGTTGCTTCATAGTCAGTTTGTCATTTATGGATGGATTCCTTGTGGAAAGGCGGAAAGATTCCAGTTCCAGTGGCTGGGAAGAGATTTATAGCAGGGTAAATTTATAGACTTCATTCCTGAGTTTGCCTCTCAGGAAAAATAGTTCATTTTAAGACCCCAGCTCTCAAAGGCAGGTAATTAAATTACAGTAACAGAATATACAAAGGGATATGTAATATGCAAAAAATAATGCACATCCATTTGTGAGCGAACATCCATGTGAAGAAAGATCTCTGTGCATTGCTTTGCATGCACAAAAGTTAATTTACTATTTAGAAAACAGTTTTGCAGAATATGGACAAACAGATAGGAAAATGAAGTGCTAATTCTAACTTCTAATAGCAGTCTGATGAACGTTCATCAACTCAGGTTTAAAGCGGAAAACTTTCTTGCAAAATTCCACCAAGTTGATGAAAATGAAGAATTTTAATTATGCAGAACAGAAAATAGGCCAGGCTGGTTTTAATCCTTAAAAAAAGTACAGTTGTTATACCAAAAAACCCCTAACCCAAACCTTGCCTGTCTCCCCTGCACAGCCTTGTTTATGCCTTCTGGTAACCACCCAGGTTTCACATGAGAAGTAGCTAACAGAGTCTCAGTGTTGAAGGTACCACACATATTGTCACTATTTGTATACTATTGTGAAGAAAAAGTTTTTTGTATTTTCTATATGAAAGGGCTTAACACTGGCTGACAGTGAAAAAATGTGAGAGGTTGTCATTGGATTTGTACTACTGTGGTGCAACAGGATATATTTCTTTTTAGTAAAAATGTACAAATATAAAGGAGCTTAGACCCATATTTAATGCTCAATTTAATTTGGTCCTAGATGATGCAAACTGACCATTTTACAAAAACCAGAGTGGATCAGGCAGGCAATTATAACCTAGAATTTCTGTGTTTGATGTCTGTGTCAGGAAACTACATGCAGTCTGGGGTTTGCATTTAAGTTCTGAACAGAAATAAAGTTGTGATTTTGATTCAGCTGAGTACAGGAACTGGGGGGAAAGATGGAGTCCGTGCCTTCCAAAATGTATAGGACAGTCTGATCTGGCTTGTAGGTGAGGGCCAGAGACCCAGATAATGTTAAAAAGGGACTTTTCTTCTTAGATTTTGTCCATCAGGAAGAATAATATTTGATAAGATAAGGTAGGATTAAGCAGCACAGCTTTTTCATGAGAAGAAATTTATGCTGCACTTGCATTGCTGAAAATTCCTGCTAATCAATCTGAAGAGTAACAATGATTTTTGCACCGTATTTTCAAGAAGAAAAAGCAAAATTTCTTCAGTATCCTTTGTACTTCCCTACTTCTTACCTCCATTTTAGACTTAATAACACTGATTTCTCTCTCCATTTCTTCATGTCTTCGAATCAGGTTTTCCACACTTTCCACATCTTTTCCATAATCCAGTGCTTGTATCAATACACTCTAGAGAGGGCAGTGGGATGTGCAAATGGTGAAGATGACACCAAACATAAGGATCTATATCTCAATTATTTCAAAGAACCTCTTCCTTAATCTCTTTGTATTCCCATGTTCTTTATGTCTTTTTCAATACCAATAGAGCACATTGTCTGCTCTCCTTACAGAGATGAAACAAGAATCCACCTCTCTTTGAACACTCATAATCCTGCTTAAGGTGCCTCTGGCTATGAAACAAAGACAGGCATGCCTCTTTGCATTTCTCAATCTTTCTTTTTTTTTTCATATACCAAACCAGAAAAATAGTTCCAAATAAATCGTGGCACAGAAATTCAGGTGTGTTATGAAAATACAAAAAAATAAAATTTACCCTTGGGATCCTAAGAAATTAGATCCCATAAAATGAAGAAATACATTTTAAAAGTTGTTATAAAAATTTCAAGCCAAAAGTCTTGTAACCTTAAGTAATACCAGTTCCCTACTGAATAAATATAACTACTTGAATTGTTGAAATAATTAGTTTTTATATAGCCTTTTTTTCTGTTAATATCAAAATTATAATTCAGGATCGGCATTTTTACCTCCATTTTCTGAATGAATAAGATTGATAGAGCATTTTCCCATTTCTATTAATCAAAATTGGAAAACTTACCTTCTCAGTAATTCTTTCTGTGATGTCATCTATTTCTCTGATTAAGGCATGAATCTCTAGGGCTCCCTCTAACTTCTTCCTGTATGCATTCAGGTTACCATGAAAACTGTTCCACCTTTAATGGGAAATAGTATTTTAGAGATGTGTTTCAGAGGTAAGGATTTCCACAAATGAGTTTCATGATGCTCATATTTAAACAAAACCACAGGTTTTCTGAACTACCTCATGTATTGATCCTCCAATTCTCCATAACAGGCTGCTCATCACAGGGATAAGGCATTAGCCTGAGAAGACTATCTGGTTGTGTTTATTCCATGTCTTCAGGATGGCATGGGGGCTAAAAGCTAAAAAGTTTCCTTAAACTCTCAATAATCTCACAATCAATATCGTCATGCTTTTGTTTCTTAGTTAGGAGGCTGTGGAGCAGCAACAGCACAAGGCATTTCACCAGGACAACTGTGTGAATAGATGGAAGTGTCTAAGCTTCATGAATCTTGTGTGCCAAGTGATGTGAAACAGAGTATGAGACTCCAAGGCTAGAAACATGACTTTGGCTCTTCTGGATTAAAAATCCTTCTAAGATTCCTGCTCTGGGAATCTGGAAAGACAACTCCAGTGTCTGATATCTGGTAGTTGTGATATTAAAGAAGAAAACAAATGTTCCAATTCCTCCATTTGCCCCAGCCGAAGACACCTAATTTTCCCTTCTTATTTTTGCTTTACACAGAACATTTGAAAGCATACTCACTTCTCATTGAGCTGCTTTCGGCGCTCATAGATTGTTTTTGTTTCTTCCTTGTTCTGTCTCTCCAGTTTCATGGCCAGGGCATTGATAGTCCTGATGTGAGCATCATCCACTGTTGACTCCTGTAAAGTGAGAGAGGGAGCAAAGGTACACATTCAAATTGCTTGTGGCCGAGTTTTCCACCGAGATGTGAAAATCAACACAAGCAGCAACAAGAAAGGGTTTTACCTCACTAACATTTCAGACACATGGAGTTTGCTCTACTACAGCTGCTGGTGTTACCATGTGCCTGATGATTAGACAGTAAAGGCGACAAAGAACATCAATGGCTCTAGATACAACAATGATCTTGGTCCAGGTGAGGGCCCTCAGACCCTCATTTCTACGGCAGATATTCCAGTAGGGGTTCATTTGGTGAAGAACCACAGCTGCAGTTGCTGGCTACGTAGGTGGCTGCTGTGAAACAGCTGATGTGTGGCAGATTGTTCCTCTGTCAGACAGGGACTCACGGGCTCCTGGTGGCTGTTTTATCTAAGTGAGCTTCTGTCCCGGAGTGCCTTCTGCACTGTAAACAACAGGCTCAAAATCCATACAGCCTTGAGAATCCCAGACAACCTATGCCACTGTCTTTTCTTCTAAGGCTAAGTCTTCTAGGAGACTTGCTTCCCATGCACATAATATGGATAATATTTGAACACTACCTGTATAATCTGGAGTATAGTGGGATAATTTTTATTTTGGAGCACTACAGATGGCGAACACTGAACACTGCTCCAAGATTCAAAAGCATTCTTTATTTTTCTGGGACAAATAAATCACAAGTTTAGCAGGGAGACAATCTCTGGTGTAAAGAAGCACAGCTGCAAGATGTCAGCACACTGTTAATGTAAGTATTCACTGCATTGTGTGTTTTGTTTATGCTGCATCCATACCAATATGCGTGCTTCCACACATGCTTTCCTATCATACACAGCCATAAAGCAAACAAGAGAAACCAGCAGACAGTCAGATATTCTTCAGAAACCCTGCAGCCTCCTGTCCTGGGAAATAATAGCAGCACAATGAATAGAAAGTCTGGCAGCCATCAATGCAGGTTGATTACTCCTTACCCTGATCTCAGATTTTTCTAGTGGGAAAACCCAGACTGGATGGATGCACACACTGTGCCAGAAGCAGCCTCCTTCTGTTTGTATTACTCTAGAAAGCACTGCATAACTGAGCATCAGTTATCAGGGCATGACTGCATGACTGTCCCAGCTTTTTATCTGCAGGAGTCATGTTCAGAATGTTACAGGAGCAGTGCCTACAAGTCGATAGTGTCTAAGGCCAAGAGCTTCTAGAGTGGCACATAAGATCTACCTTAGTTTATGGAAAAACTTTCCTATTCAGAGGCTTATGCTGACTGGAACACTGGGTTGTTTCTGCCCTGTTAATCATCCTTCTTTTGTCTGGTACAAACTGTGGAAGAGGCCTTGCTCAATCCCTTAGCTCACAGTCAGCTGGTGAGTAAAATGAATGTCTCTTCAATTTAATTCTGTGGTGCTGAAGCCAAATAATTTGGCTCTCTATCCAAATCCAGTGTGAATGCACTGTCAGGAAATTCTGCTGGGCTCTGGAATAGGGAGCTCAGGGGTTTCTCCCAGGTGTCAGGAATATCTACACTGCTACTTTGCATAGAAGAGATTGTCTCCTTCTGCTACTAGGCAACAGAAGATGGCAGCTGGCATAACAAGAATCAGCAAAAAGATAACAGGCAAACAAAGGATAAAGAATATTAGGAGACTACATTGGAGTAAACATCACTCACAAATTTGTAACACATCTCTTTCCAGACCTTTCCCACAATTTCCAGACTAGCAAATCAGCACAGTGGTCTTTCCTGTGTGACACGTCCTCATTTGTAGCAGTTCACACAGACAGAAAAAGAGGTTGCTGTGAATGCATCCCCTCAATATATGGCCTCACAGCTCTCATGGTGGGAGCTGTACACACGACAAGGAGGCCCCTGTTCCCCAGGTTCGGTGCCTAAATTGGCACACCTCACTGGAGGCAGGAGAGGCAGCTGGCATGACTCAGCACCATGGAGGAGGGACCTCAGCATTGAAAGGTGAAGAGTGCAGCTGTCTTGTCACATGGCTCTTATCCAAAGTGTAAACCATTGCTCTGTTTTACTAAATGTCTGGTTATTAATGTTATGATTAATGAGTAACCACGTGTGCTGTGTAAACAGAGGCCCCCAGATTTACGTGCTTAATTTACATGAAGGAATATGAGAATGAGACCATTCCTCAGGAGGAGAAAAATGGAGAAATAAAGGCTAGAAATAGAGAAAACAGTATTTTTTTTTTACAGTCTTGTGCATGGAAGGTCCAGATAAGTTCTCAGATTCAAACAAGCATGACTGAAACAACCGTTTTTAAAACCACTTTTGGGTGGAAATCACTGTGACTTTGCATGAACCAAACAAGTCTGCTCCAATTTAGGCTCACATAGCAACTTTTCCAGTCATTTAATGCAGTCTGAAATGTCAATGTTGTGTCACAAGTGCCTGACAGCTCTGCCTAGATATCTTCAAAACAGAAGGCACAGTAAGAGAAAATTCTGTCTTTTTAAATGACTTTTGAGGTAGTGATGCTTCCTATCACTTTGGTCTTACACCTCCTCAGAGCACTGGAACTGTATTTGCTAACTGGACTGAAAAGTTACCTGCTGCTTGCAGCCATGCAAGACATGAGCATGGAAAACACCTCTTACCCCTGATGTTGCTCCACGGAACTCATTCAGCTTTTTCTTGAGCTGCAGGCAGTGTTCATAGTCGTTTCCCACATCACCCACATTAATCATGACCTCCTGGGGAAATAAACAGCAGACAGACAAATATTTAGGTGAAGAGTACAAGAACACAGCAACTCCCAATGCTTATCCTGATGTAATAAGTTCTGTGATGTGTCTATAAATCACCGACCTACAGCTTCTGAAAGAGTCTCTTCTGATCTTTAGACAATTGTGAGACTTGGTCCCAACTCCCTTTTCGATCTATTACTGGCAACCAGTAATGTTAACCAGTTACTATGGAAGCAACCTCTGAATGCAAGTGATTCTTCCCTCCTACAAAGAGGAGCTTTCAGATTTGATGTACAATTAGAATGAAGGGCAGCTGCCAAATGCTTCAAGTCTCTTCCATTCTAATCTTCTTTCATTTCTCTGTCTCAGTAGAGACACACGAGATGGCCACAAATAACCACAAACTCTTCATGTGCACAGTTTATATGAGAAGATGTGCTAATACTGCCCAATTGACTCTGGTACAGACAGACTCCATAGAATTTGTTCAATCATTCCTTTCACATTGTTTGTAGAACAACAAAAAATCACTAGGCAAATATCCTGGAAGATGACGCATTTATCAGAATGTCATTGCTAAATAGCAAGTCTTTAGTAAGCTGCTTGGGTTAAATACTAAAATCCACTTGCCTTCTCCCTGATCCAGGCTTCCACTTGGTCCACCTTCTGGAGAAATTCTAGGAAGTCCCGACTGTCCTCCAGCATCTTTCCACGAGCAGCAACCGCTCTCTTCAACTTCTCCCAGTGCTCCTGAAGCATGCGGACTTGGCGACGGATCTCCCCTGATTTTGGGTGGCCTTTTGATACCAAGGCTTCCCCTTTCTTCACATTCAGAGGAAGAAATTAGAAATTAGAAATTAAAGTTGCCACTAATTTTTACCATGTTGCATGACCTTCCTAGGAGGAGTCTTTCACCTTCCTAACCTGGATTAACAATAGATTACTAATAAAAATTCTTATCACCCAAATGATAAAGCCAGCTGGAAAGCTCTTACATCTGGAGGGAATCTAGAATCATAGAACACTGGGATTTGAATATTTCCCTGCCAAGAAAGATATTTATACCATGGGAGCACCAAGTATTACAGATGACTGCACCCTTTAGCTATATGATTCACCCAGTTCCAAGAAGAATATTCACAAATTGGGCATGAAATCCAATTTGCTTTTTGTAGGAGTAACCATGTCAGGCAAGGAAGAAGCCAGTGTATATTTTCCTATTTAGGCTATGAGGAAAGATAGAAGCTCCCTGAATGGAGCAAATAAAATATCTCCCTGTTGTAAATTAACAGCATTGCATTTCCATGGCAAAGCAGCTGGGTCCTTGTCGCACCAGTAGGGTAATTGGTGCAGAAGTGATGACCAAGCTACTCTTCCTTTACGTTTCATCAATCTGCTTGTCTTTGGATGAGCAGTAATTATCTGTAAAAACAGTGACAGAATGAGAGGGTCACCTTATTAACAGCTGTGATGATTTCTTCATTTGCTAGAATCTCTGCCTCAAAGACCTGATGTTTCTGCAGCAGCTTCATCTTGTCCTGCAGATTGCTGGGGTCTTGTATGGAAGGATCCTCCAGCTTCTGCATGCGCTCGCTGATCCAATCTTCTGCCTGCAGCATTGAGAGGCACCCGAGTTAGCACAACAGCTACCTGGGGTCCTGGGGCCTCCTCCCAGGACATCTCTCTGTTCTGTCCAAGTGTCTGTACCTGGCCTGGACAGATTGAGTGGGAACTGACAGCTGAAGTGGATCTCCAGCTTCTGAACTCATTCTACTTTGTTAAAAGCAGGCAGGAATGGAACTAATTTTTATTTGACCACAGGAGTAATGAAAAATTCCTGAATACTTCAGATTTTATCACAAGGCATTAAGAGATTATACAGTCTTCTAGATTATGTAGAGAGAATCTTTGAGCCTTAACATGGTATATATTTAAAATGAGATTATGACACTGATTCTGGGGGTTTAGGGCTCTGATTTTCATCTGGTATCCCTGCCATTGACCTACCTGCATACTGGGTAAAGATTCTTTAGAAATGAGTGCCTCACCTATAAAACAGGACTAACATTTCCTCATGTCAATGGTGTTGTAAGACCTAAATGGAAAATGCAACGCAAATAAAGATTTGCAGACGGGGCCCAAACATTAGTCAGGTTATTTGAAAGGAAATACAACTGTATTTGCTTCTATACTTCATAAAATTCAAAATGGTCTGGTCAGGAATATCAGATTCAGAAAAGCAGGTGATTTATGAGAGCTAACAAAGCAAAAGTTATCTGTTTCTCTTAGGAAATTATTTTAAAGGAGATTTTAAAGTATGCAGAATAAAATGAAGAATAGGATAACAAGTTTTCAACAATTTTCTTGAAGTTCTGCTGAACTTTAGCCCTTAGCATTGAAGGAAATATTTTCTACCCATCAAAACACTGGGAACTGAACACTTGACATAATGTTGTAACTGATCCTGTAGTCCTCAGAGCACCAAAGTAATGTAATGTTTTGACAACACAAGAGCTGCAAATTGAAGGGCAGCTTTATTAGTTTCAAAATATCTTGGCTGTCCTTGTGGAACTGTGCACTGTGCACACAAGGCTTGTCAGCTGGAGGATTTTCTCTGTTAATTAATGATTTGAAATGTTGCTTCAGCTGCTGAGATTCTATAAACAATAACAGAAATAGCTTTCACTAGCAGCGTGCTCTCCAGAAACTCTTTCCCTCCAAAGCACAGTTGAAGACTCAAACAGGCCATGTCAAACTTGCCCAGGGCTACACGTTGTCATGTGCTGCTTGCATTTCCAACACCCTCCTCAAAGGCCTTCTCCCATTCCCAGCCACACACTCATGCTTCAGTGTCACTTAAGTGACTCCTCATTTGAATGGAAGGCTCATCCATATGGTTGCAATGAGAAACAAACCAATCTCCAGGATAAAGTGACTTTAAGGTCGATTTCTCTCCCACTTTTTAATTAGAAGCAATGGCTTTAATGACAGACTGAACATCTGCACTCTTAGTGCCTTGGTTTATTTAAGGCTTGTTTAAGATGGCTCTAGAGTGTGAGGGATCCTTCTCCTGGCCTCACTCAGTATAGGCACAAGACCAGACTTATTTCTATGGGAGTCATAAAAAATCTGGGTACTACCAATTTAGAAACTTACTCTTTCAAAATATCAGTTACTGTAACCTCAGGAGTACAAACTGTAAATTACACTGATTTTTTAATGACAGAAGTATGCAAAGCATATAAAGGGATGTGCCTGCTCTGGACATCTAGAGATAACAACTAATTTTCTCTCTCATTTCCCTGAGATAAAGATGTAATTTTTTTTTTTATTCTTATGTACAGGGTGAAAGGGAAAGGAAGTACTACTAATATCATTAGCAAGTTTTAAAGTCAGCACTAAAACCCAGAGCCAGCTTTAGAAGTCAAAACTTTCAACTTTATAATCTTCCCTCTGCAATAACTTAAATACAGATATTTCTAAGTAGCAACTTGCTCATTTGCCTTTCTGATTAGCACTGAGCTACAGACTTTTTGGCAATAGGGTGTAGTCTGAAAGTCCATCTCACTTCTTTCAGTGAGACAAAAGCACCATATTTCTACTTGTAGAAGGGTGAGTTTTATTTCGTAAACTGCATGTGATCTCTCAAGTTATTTATTGTGGGTTGTTGTACTAACGTGGGTAGATCTCTATGTCAGTGCTTCTAGAGAGTAACTAGAAGAATTTTAATGATGACAGTGATCACTAATTTCTGCTGACACAAAAAATTCTCTCTGATCAACAGAAATTAGTTAACATGTTTGCAGGACAGAGAGTTTTCAGGGGAGTGGGACCTGAGCTGGGTCTTGTTCTCTTCATGAGTATGAATAAGCAATGACCTCATTCATTTCACAGCCAACCTCAAAACTCATCTCTGAATTTAACATTCCTGTGGGGACCATTCTCATATAGGAACTTGTACACACCCAGAATATAATTAAAATAAAATTAAACATTCCATTCTATCCAACAAAGAGAAAGAAAGATATTACTGTAAAATTTTTGGTTTTTAATTCCTTGGTGACATTTACATTCTGCAGCAGTAGGCAATGATTCTAGGTTGGTGAGGTAAATGAGAACATAACCTGAGAGCAAAAACTTCCCAAAGAACTCTTGGCTGAATTTATGTGGAGAAAATGAATGAGAATAGGGAAATGTTGTTCACTATGCAGGGCCAAATCTTGTGCTCTAAATGATTCAAGAATGAAGGGGGACCCCAGCCCAAGCACTGATTTGACAATTACAGAGAGATGGAAAGAAGAGAATTGACAATTTCTCTACCTAGAGAATTTGGGGAAGTTGCTCTTTTGAAATTATAACCCCTGTGCAATGCACCATCCAGTCCATCCACTCCCCTCTGCTAGCCCAAAATGTGGACAGGCCATTATTTTGGTGGATTTTCATTACTTTTCTATCATGGGATAGTAAAAGTATAACCAAATATTACAAGTTAATATTTGGGTGTATAAATAATTTATGATAAATTTAATAAAAAGAAAAAGGAAAAGGAAAAGAAGAAAAAAAAGAAAAAGGAAAAGAAAAAGGAAAAGGAAAAGATAAAAAAAGGAAAAGGAAAAGAAAAAGGAAAAGGAAAAGAAAAAGAAAGAAAAAGAAAAAAGAAAAAGAAAAAGAAAAAGAAAAAGAAAAAGAAAAAGAAAAAGAAAAAGAAAAAGAAAAAGCTCTGGTTTTGTAAACCATTGGGGACATTTCATGGGACACAGCAACAGAAGGGGTGGATACCAGAGCAGCAAGAGTGCTTGAAAATGTGTTCCTGGGTCTGTGTGTTCTTGTTTATGCCAGCACAGTTCTCAGTCACACATGTTGTGCTGCCCTTTCAAAGGCTGACCTAGTTTGTCTTTCCAGCAGTAGTGACAGAGCAGAGCTACTCAGTTACAGGACTGGGGCCAGAGCAGGAGACAGAGCAGCATGTTCTGCAGAGGCCAGCCTACAGCAGCTCACGAGTTATGCTGAGCCACAGCATAACTGTTTGTGCTTTGAAGGCCTTCAATGAACTCCCACTGACAGAGCTTGGTGCCCAGGCCATAATGCTCTCCACTTTGTGTTCATCCTGATTTGAAATACATTTTCTTTCCCACCAAAGGAAAAATATGTATTGGCTTGCAGTTTTCCTTTCAACTGTTTTGTTTTAGCAGAGCTTTTGATGACTGAAGTGGCTGTAATGTGCACAATGCCACAACAATAGTAAAGCAACAGGAATGGCATTGGAGCATCTTTTTGCATGCGTGTGGCAGAAGTTTCCACACCAGAGTAGATCATTCATCCACCCAATAATGTCTGGCAAGAGTGAGCAGTTCATCCAATAGAGGCAGGCAGTTCCTCTGCTTTACATCCCCATCCCCATCCTTCTTACCTCTTCCAAGTTTTGGTAGAAAAGTGCCAGAAGAAGGGCAGTCTGCAGCTTCTCTCTCCTGCGCTGGGATAGATCCTTGATCTGACGCTTCCTCTCATGAATGACATCCAGTTTGTGCTGAATCCTTTGCCCTTCCAGTCCATCAGCCTTTTCCAACCTGCTTGCCTGTTCTTGAAGAGACATCATCTGAGGAGGCAACAGATCTGAAATTACTTTTATGCTTCCAAGTGGTATGAAAGAAACAAAATCAAGCTCCTTTCATAGTTAAAATACTCTCTTTTTTTCTGTAATGAGCCAAGAACAGCAGGGACAAGTTAATCAGCATTCCCCCTCACCCTGTACTATGTTACATCTATGACGTTACTGTCATTGGACTCCATGGTGCACCCTGGCTACATAAATTAATTAAAGTTGTAGCTTCAGGAGTCCCTATGCCACTGATTATCCAGTGCAAGGAGTCATGGAGCGAGCATGACATCCATGAGATTTTATTCCTTTTTGGAAACCAGGTGTTGTAATGGAGCTCTCAAAATGAGCAATCAGTTTGGCAGAGAGCTGGCAAAAGTGCTGGGAGTTCATTCTGGGGAGCCCAGGCACAGCTGCAGGTTTAAGCTTAGCCTAGCCTGGGTGAGTTACAGCAGTGGCCACCAGCCAGGCAGATCCCTTTACACACAGGTGAGCAATTCAGTATCTATCCCAAAGCTGCAGAGAGGCTGCTTGTTTGGTACAGCCATTGTATACCAAATGGATACTTAAGTAATTTGACAACTTTTTTTAATGTCAAAATATCTACTGCATTTTGTAAAATACCTACTCTATTTTACTTGCTTTAAAAGTTGCTATTTTTTTTTTAGTGAAAAGAGCAGAAACTTCTGATATCCATAATACAGTATGGCATGCTTTAAATATTTTTTCTTGTAAATCTCCCTATTCTGCTTACTAAGTGGTTTTCCTATCTGTTGCAAGGACTTGAGCATGGAGTGTTTTGACAGTTGTTCTCCAATGCTTTGCTTCTTATTTCCCTAAGATTCTCCATTTGTCTTTTGTTCAAGCATATCAGGCATATCAGGCATTTCAGACCTGTCACCAATTCAAAATGTTACCATATTAAAAAAAACCCAAACATGTGTATAATTTTAGCTCATAGAATCCTAGCTGGTAGAATATTTGTTGTTTATTTTTTTACCTTCTCATCCTGTGATGCCAGAAGCTTCTCAAAAGCCTCATGTTTCCTTATCAGTTGCTCTATTTCATCTACAGACCTTCCGAGGTCACTGCTTTTCAAATAAACCTATAAAAAAAGTTTATTATTTTTCTCAGTGAATTAATTATTCCATAATCTTGATTCATAAATTAATTCTGCTGCTGAGAGTACACTTGGGAGGGGAAAAAAGGAACAAGAGGCAACAGAAGCTAGAAATTAATTATTAGAAATGCATGGTCCTGAGCAAGAAAGAGAAGCATTAAGAGGTCTAGCTAAAGAAAGTGACCTGTCAATCCTTATCACAATCACTAAGTCACAAGGCAGTGAATTCCAGAGGTCTAAGCCATCCTTGTAATCCCAAGCAAGATCACTGTCATGTCTGACAGATGTCCATATGATTCCTTCTTAGAAGAGTTCCCAAAACAGAGACTTTGCCGCCAGTGCTTTATTACCTCATCCATGAGCAGGATTTTCCAAATGTCTAGTCTGAAAATGCATGGCTATTGCTACACCTTGCTACATACTGCCCTCTTGATCACACTCAGGAGATCATTCCTTTTATGTTTGCTGCAGCCTCGTGCATGTTTACAGACCTTTTGCATACTGGGGTTTCTGTCTTCACTAGGTTAAAACTACAGTGGTCTGATTGATCATTCCACAACAGCTGTGTCTTTTTGATTCTGATTATTCTTATTGCTCTCCTCTGGGTTTTCTCCATTTCCACTTATTTTGAGACTTGATGTAACAAGTGGCAACAAGCAATAAGGCTGCCCGAGTGAAGGCTGGGAAGATAACAGAGTGACTTTCGAGCTGCAATCTTCGGCATGTGCCCGTATATAGTGCTTGTCTTCTATACAACACTATGAACTCAAATTCACCTTGCAATCTACTGTGAGCTTCCAGCAACTTTTCAGAAAAAGTGCTGTCAGACCAGCTTGTCCCCATCCTGTATTTATGCAGCTGATTGTTCCTGAAAAGATGTCATAGCTTGCATCTATACCAAGTGCATTACATCTGTCATTTTTTCAGGCCATCATTCCAACCTATCTGCATTAATTTTATTTACTGTCTGCTCTGCCAATCTCTGATGCAGAAAGACTTTAGTCCAAAATAACAAATGTGATTTTAAAGAATCTAATCTCTACACCTTTTAATACTGTGCAAGTGTGCACATTTTCCAATTAATTCACATACATTTCAAAGGCATTGCAGTGTTCCCTCACTCTGTTCTGGTGTTAAAAAAAATAACTGCCCAATTACTTGTCCCATGCATTCTGTTATACTCAGTTTTGCCAAATGCAAAAGAATAAAGAATATAGTTATTCATTATCAAGAAAAAAACTATGCTTTTCTGCAAGTTTACAAGAATTTATTCTTTTTCATTGGATGTAATTGCCCATAGGCTTTTTTCTTGTTCAGGGATGAGACAACAGCAGGATAAAATCCCCAATTACAGGCTCTGATGGGACATGAGCAAAGACTACTCATGGATAAGGTTCACACTGAAGTGACTATGGCTGGACAGACTTTGGGAAATCAGACTGCTGTGAGTGATTGCATTTATCAGCAGTGTGTAACATGCAATCCATTTTGTGAGCTCATGGAATCACAAGTATTTGGACAAGGATGAGAAATTCCGATCAGTCGCTTTGCCTGGGTAAAGTGCAATTAACAGAGATGGAAGAATAATTTGAGATCAATGATACAGTGTGAAAGAATTAAGAGTCGGGAAAGAAACAGAACAGGGTCAATGAAACAACACAAATGCTAAATGTTTTGGAAAAGGGCTAGTAAAGGACATGGGTAAATCTGTGCCTTTAAGCCATAGATGTGCACAGGGGGAAAAAATATCTAGAGAGATCACTCTTGCTTTGCAAAACATCACAGTCCTGTAGCAATCTTACAGGGTGTTTTTTTGTAAGAGGGAAAAGATGTTCTTTGACAGCTACTTTAGAAAACCAGCCATAATGTTCATTATCTGGACAACTGCTTAACCCCACAGAGCACCTTCTGCAGGAGAGGCTTCCCAAGTTTGAACACATGTGCAGGGTAATCCACACCTGCTTGCCAGGGTCTGACTGCACTAAAAGGCCCTGGATGGACCCCTGCTCTCATCTGGGAATCTCTCTGAGGCTCAGCCCTGGACATCAGTCCCTCCTGAGCTGCATGGAGGTGCAGTGATCCTGCCCTGATCCCCTTGGACAGACCCCACATTTCAGCCACTACCTTGCTTTGACACTTGATCTTCAGCTCGATGGACTTTTTTACTGCTGTCACCACTCAGCCCTCCTCGGTGGCTCTGGATAAGAGGACTGACAGCCAGACTTGGCCTGACATTCTGGCCCATTTTTGGGCTGTGAATATTTTGCATATATAGAAAAATGCACAGGTGAATATCACACCCAGGCTAGATTTTCAAGCTGCTCTATGCTAATCCATTCCCATCACAGCAATTGCAATCAAGAAGAGAGAAAGGCCACTATACAACAGGCCTAAGTTTATAGTAAGCCTGGCTTATAAACCACCAGAATGTCTAAAGAAATATATTGATGCCTCTGCTATGCCTTGTGTTTCACACAAGCCCCACCAGAAGGCAGATACTCTGTCATTCAAACTTTAATCCTTTGATCTATCCTACTTATCAAATGTATGAAAAGATGAGAGATCTCTTTTTTAGAGTGTTATTGGATTTAGTTTGCTCTTTTGAAGAAAAACGTGTGGGCTCCAGGTCTGTCTACTGAAATGCTTTATTAAACCACTTATAGTTACCATCTGTATTTACACCACTGCTGCTAGCACAGAAATAAAAAGTTATCAGCTGAATCTAACCCATTGCTGTTTGGGGTGCACAGACATAAAGCCACACGCTAGAGCTCTATTTTGGTGTTTTGAACCTTGCTTTAAAAATACTGTAGCTTCTTGATACTTTTCGTGGTTCATCTACCATTTCTGGTCAAAAAAGATTTACCTCCAGGACTTTTATTTAGTAAATGTTAGCATTGCAACTGATACCTGAGGAAAGGGTCAGCTATTAGTTTTCCTGCTCATATACCTCTGATGGAAGAAAAAGGCAAGGGAAATCTATGGTAAAGATGTTTTTTTTTCCTTAGAGAAGGAGAACAGGGATATCTGAGAGCAGGGGTGTGGGATGGTGACTCATAAGCAGCTGCCACCGGAGAGCTCAGTGCCTTGCTCCCACTGAAATCCACTGAGCACAAATGACACTGGGCAATCAAAGCTCAATTCCTTCAGATGTCACAGCAGTGGGAAAAAGTCCTCCTGACTACTGAAAGCTTTGGACTAAGTCCTCCAAGTAGAAGTCTGTGCAAATGCTCTTGACAACCAAAGTTTTGACACTGAGTAGGAAAACTGGTGCTCAGAAAGAAAATTGCTGCAAAAGGGGAGTTTGCAGGGGAGGCAATGGATGTGCTCAGAGGAGAGCAGCCCCTGCAGCACCAACAGTGCTGCTGCCTGGAGAGCTGCTGAGGCAAAAAGTTTCCGTTTGTCTTTTACACAGAAATCTTACAACAGCCATTTCTAAAAACAGAACCACAACGTTTTAAGCAATTCTTATACCAGTCTGAAAGCAGAATAAAAATTGTCTCCCATGCCACAATGCTGGCCTGTCACCAAGTACATCACTTTTTGGCACACTTTTAGACAGGCCTCCTAACTCCTGCTCTGAATGAGACA
The DNA here is from genome assembly GCA_013397155.1 of Irena cyanogastra. NCBI lineage: Eukaryota > Metazoa > Chordata > Aves > Passeriformes > Irenidae > Irena > Irena cyanogastra. The sequence goes on along the minus strand of VWZV01011296.1, from coordinate 688,661 downwards.
CATTGATTTCAAATACAAACACTGGATAGCTCTCCTCGGGTAACCTACCATGGTCTCCCACAGAGTACAGCAGGTTTAAACTTTCTTTCAAATTTGTTTCTATTAAGAATCATAGCTCATTATTCAGAATTTAATATTCAGCCACAAAAAGCACAAAAGACTTGGCCACTCACTATAAAACATGCTTTCTATTGTAAAGCATAGAAACAGAGGTTTTAACCCTACTGAACTGGAGTTTTTCCTTATTTCTGAGTTCATTGCATAGCTGCTGCCAGAAAGACCTTTTTCATGCAAGTTAATGGAGAATTAAAAACAAAGTCAAATTAAGAAAAAAAAAATAAACCAATACTATTTACATAGTTATGTGACAGCATCTGCCAGCTCTAGCTTTTGGAGAAATACTGAATGAAACATTTCAGTCATTATCATAACTATGTTGGCTGGATGCCACAACTTCACATTTATATGCACTGGAAAACGACACAAAGAAATTTGTATTCCAAGAAGAGCAGTTTTTATTTCTCTAGAATAAAATATATTTTAGGTATTTGTGCAAATCTACTTCCTTCTTCTGCTTTTGCTCTTCCAAGTATAACAAGCTCCACGGATTTTGCCCCTCACTGCCTGCCATGGGCTTGCTGCTGAGATTGCTGGAACACTTTCTGTTCTAACCATGTACTAAAAGTCCAAATTATTAACAGCTTTAAAAACCTTCACTTAAAGCATGTAAGCAAGTCCACACTATCTGCTGAGACAGAGAAGAATAAGGTTTGGTTTGACTTAATTCTGATAAAAGTAAATACTAAAAATAATAATGAAAATAATCTGAAATTTGCCTTAACAAAGTAAGTAAATGTTCTTGATACCATGACTATATAAGGTTCACAAAAATGTTTTACTATGCTTCATTTCAGTAAAAGTTATAAGAACTTTATATATGAAGATGAGATAAGAAGGTATCGTACCTGTGATAAGAAGGTATCATACTATACCACAAGAGGAATAAAAGACACTGAAGTTGTCTATAAAAAGAAAACATACATTTTTTCTATCATAGTGACATCACTGTATTATTGGCATCTGTCCTCGCCATCTATATGCAAAATTCTAATCTTGAATGTATTTAAAATTTCTTCCCCCCGCCCACTGCATGCTGTCTCCTTGGCATAAGAATGCAGTTATCTGATATTGGAAATATATATGGGAAAAACACAGAGATAAAACTGCTGTTTTTCAGATAACTGCTATGGTTGCTTCCTTACACCTTTTTCCTCCTTCAAAATTCACTACCACAGGGTAGTATTGATCCCTACCCTGTAAGTATTAAGTGTTAGACCAGAATCTTACACCCATACCACATCATCATTTAAATATTTACTTATGAAACGTTTGTCTGAAAGCCGACTAAATTCCTCTGAAATTCCCCATAGTTTCACTGCTAGAAACTTTGCTGGGCTATCCAAATTTGATGTGCTGTGGACATTAAATTCCCTTTGTTTCCCTCAGGAAAGGGTGGTACCTCTCCTTTTCTAAGAGGGGAAAAAAGTGATTTCTTCCTACATACTTGAATACTTTGGCTTTTGAAAACAAGTCTTACTTTTAAAGTTACAAACCCAGGAATTAACCATTTAGAAATATAGCACAATTTAGCAAGTAAGGAAATGAAAAGAGTGAAGCAGAAAAGAACTAAGAAAAACTGCACTGAGGATTTTTTTCCAGGTCCCACACTGACTACAGAATCACAGAATCGACCAGGTTAGGAAAGACCTTTGAGATCACCAAGTCCAACCTAGCAGAGAAGAAAATCAGCTCTTGGCTCTAAAGTCTTGAATCTCAAAGTGCTGAGAGCTATGGCCCAATCATGCAAAGTCTTTGAGCAGTTGTATGCTGTGTTAACAACAGCATTCCAATGGTTAAAATGAAACTCTTGTTAAGTGCTCAGTTAGGGCAGAGTCCTTATCTTCACTCAGCGTGGATCAAGCTGTAGCTGCAGCCTTGGTGACACCAGAACACAGGCAGCTTTCTCATTGTCTTGCAAGTCATCTAGGGAGTTGGAACACAGCATGGATGCATACAGAAAGAAATTAATATGGCTTGGTTAAACACAACTTAGATCTTCTGTTTGCAAATGTTCCTAGAATGGAATGCAAATCTTCACGACTCTCCTCCCAGATCCAAAGGATGCAATGTTGACGGCGACAGCTGGACACCCTGGGTGCTCCGTGTCTCTGAGAGTTGAAGCTGTGGTGTGAGCTGGTATGTTTGTCACAAGGTCGTCAGGGCATACACTTTTCACAGTGCATGTTTCCTGGGAAGGCCTCAAGCCAGATCTTGTCCAGTGGCTAGAAAGCAATCCTGAGCAGCAAACAGGATTTACTGATAGAGAGAGGCCAGCTCCGATCTCCACAGGGTGAAAGGGTGGACCAGCTCTATCTGAATCATGTGCTTTGATAAAGATTGTTGGATTTGGTCTTCTTCCAAATTCTCTTACCACCTGGACAGGCATAGGAGTCCAAGGAGTGGCAAGTATCAAGGTGATCTTGGAAACCTTGTGGTGAGCAGGTGTTAGACCATCACATGGAGTCTTCCTAAACTCTGGCCTAGATGAGGGGTAATTCTGAAAGACAATCAGCTCTGGATTTAAATCCTTGCTCATGATCTCATTCCCACTAGCTGAATTTTCTCTTCCAGTCAGCACAGCTGGGGACAGCCATATATCTCTGGATAAAGTCTGCTGGGGCAGGACAGGACACTTGGAGGAAGTCACATGAAATCTTGTGATTTGAAGGGCTGGCGACCCACCTGAAGGGAAACCTTGTTTTGGTTTCTGGGATCGTGTTGGAAGACCAGAGGGAGTTTCAGGCACCTTCTCTAATTGTGGCATGAGCAGACTTGAATGAGCATGACTGCTTCCATGGGAACCTGCTCGAAAAGGCTTTATCATCAAGCTGCACGTTGAAATGTAAAGCTTCATTGAAGTGTGGAGGTCTGACATTTGGACATTGCACTGGCTACAGCCCTGTTGGCGTGGCAATGAATCACAAGGTTCCAGGGATGCCTGCAGATTTTTGCTGTGGAGCATAGAAGCAGCTGGAATAGCAGACAGATCAACATTTAGGCATGATGTCCAGCTTGATGGAGTTTTGCAGGGAAGAACATCTGAGGGCAAAGATAGAGCAAGCTTCAGGGGATCACTTTTCCCAGGGGAAATACGATGAACACTTTTTTCACTTTTTGAATACTGCTTATAAGATGCAGATGTTGACTGAGTGCCAGACCTCTCATATCCATGGTCCCAAGGATCCTTGCAAGCACTGGAACATGTGGATGTCTCATCAGAAGGACTGACACAGTGACTAGAGCTCCCAAGACCTTTCCTCTGGTCTGTGTGTGCCAGGATGACATCTAGCCTTGAACAGTAAGACACACCGCTGGGTGGTGAGATGGCATTTCCTGCAGCAAGCTCGGCAACTGATTGACCAGTGGGAGGATGCCAAGCTGGCACTGGCATCTTTTGAAAAGGCCTGTCCTGCACAGCAGATTCAAAAGGAGGAGGTGGGGTCGTTCTACAGGAAGAGAGCAGCACTTCTACAGTGGAGACGTAGGTTGCAGATGAAGGTTTGCAGCGATGGTCCCTGTATGACATTCTGAAGCTTAGTCCTAAATGATGCAAAATTCAAAGCCACAGAGCTTGCCTTTCCCCCGTGCTTAAAACCAAGTCCTAATCCTTTTTCCTTTGGCACAGGAAATTTCCATTCTTCCTCTGAAGCAAAGGAGTGAGAAATGAATAAACATTCTCCAAGAAGAAAAATACGAGCAAAAAAAATCCACGTTTAAAATAAAAAATCTCAGCTCTTCTAAAGCTGCTACCACTGCTTGTCATGTCTGCAAGGCGATATGAGTGTGGGGTGGGCTGAAAGATAAATCAGGGAGCATACGGCTCTGCTCCCTGAGTGCTCTGACAGCGAGACTGCAGACAGAGTAGGAGGGAGCCAAAAGTGCCTGCCAGAGACAGCCTGCAAACTTGCTGTTATTTCATCTGTGAAAAAAAGAAAAGCAGCTAACCTGAGCAATGGATCTGCTGCTGTGGAAAGATCAGAACAGAGTAGAGAGTATTGGACACAGTTTCTGCTCAAAGCAAAAATAGTTTTTTTCCTTCTTGCCCTTTTTCAGCTGTTAATTGTCTGCACTCTGCATAACAAGATCTCAGTTTGCAGCTCTTAGAAGAGATTCCTACAGAAGTTTTATTTCATGGCACAACTGAATTAACAAAAAAAGTTTTAAAAATATGTTTGCCTAATTTTCTTCCCATGTGCTCTATTTTCTTTAGCACAGAACAATGGTAGATGATATTCTGCAGAAATCCTTTGAAGGCTTAACTAATTTGGATGTAATATAAGATGCTGGCTTGAAGTCAAACCTGTCACAGTGGCACAGACAGCGAATGAAAGAGCAATTCTTAGCAGTAATTCTTACTTTAAAATACTCCTCTGTTACCTTCTTCCTTCCCCTGTTTCTTGCTTCTGGTCTATGGCATATGAAGTACAGCCAAAATAGGATTGAAAAATTATGACATGCTTCCTTACACAGACATTTTGCAGACATAAGAAGAAATGAAATGCACGTAACTGAGCCTTGACTCAAGCTCAAAAGTCAGAAGAAACGCAAAGGGTGGAGAGATTGCTTCTATTTGTTTGCCTGATAGGAATCCTTTCTGAATGTGTGTTTCCTTTTGTCCTTTCTGAAAGCAGCAAATGACGAAATTCCCATTGGGAAAATGGTTTGAGAGTCTTCAGCTGATGTCCTGGCTAAGTTTTTTTAAAAAATATGTTTGAAAAAAACTGCTTTCCTATCATCCTGCTTGTCTGTATCACTATGCAACCACATTTTAACTCCACATAGTAGTAACAGAGTTCAATCAAAAAAGAATAGATTTCTCTTCCAAGAGTTCTTCAACTACAGAAAAGTGAAATACAAGTAGTGACTAAGGAACATCACTCCACTGTCAGATTGTTTATTCTGATCTACATGGCAGATGGCAGCAGCTGCAAAAGACAGCTTGACTGTAAAGTGAGGTCTGTGTGAAGAGATGTTGGAAGGGACAGTCAAGCATCCATACTCGACTGTTCCACCTTCAGGATGCTCAGTGTCAGTAAGGAAAACTGAGGACCAGACTCCTTGGAAGTTCATAGAGAGGATACTATGGGAAAAAGATTCTGATAACAGAACTGTGCTTCATGTTCTTCAAGGTCACAATCTTCATTCTCAGGCTTTGCTTTGGCTGAACAAACTTCTGGTTTCTGATCCCCCAGGAGAATTTACCTAGCCTCTGCTGAACACCCAGCTCTTTTGTGGCAGTCTACATCACAGCCCATGGCAATGGCAAACTCATCTGAACAAAGAAGTAAAATGAAGTGCCACTTACCTGTAGAAAAAGTGCTGGGGCCATACCAGAAATGCCAGGTGCATTACCCTTTCACGTACGAGGGATACAGACTTTTGCAACCGGGACTCACAAATGAGGGGCAGAAGAATCACCTACCCACAGTAGCTTCCTACACATTTACCCCTGCATTACATAGACCGAAGCATACAGAGCTATAGTGATAGTGCCTCTGTGTGTTGGCTGATATCCATTTAATGAAAAGAAAAAAAGTACAGTGGCCAAACTTTTGTAGCATTTACATTTTCCCTGATAAGCTCCTATGCAGGAGCTTAACAATGATGTACCACTGCTTGGTAGGGAATTGAGATAGATATAATGCAAATCATCTCATTTGCTAGATAAGCAACAAATAGTGGGCAGAACTATGTAATATTTTACTCCAGAAACCTGAACCTAGGTGAAACTCTCTGCTTCATATCACAAACTCCAGAGTGCAGGTCACACTTACCAAAAGAACCATGAACTATGCAGACATGCATTTCCTTCAAGGAAGGAGTAGCAGAAAGCTTCAGGCCCATGTGCCACAAAGCGTTAAATATCACTGCATGGCACGCCTCAGGGTCAGTTTTCGAAAGGATTTAGTGCCAGTGGCAAAGTGCTGGTGGAAAACAGAGTTCAGTGCTAAATGACAGCCATTATATTTTGCTCTCAGTGGTCTTGGAGAATTAAGAATTATTTTTCCTTAATGAAAAATGACCCAGAGGTGCAACCTCCTCCAGTGTTGCACCCATCCTTCAGTTCGGCAACCTGTAACCCATTGATGTGGTTTGCGTACCAAGTCTCAGCACAATTGCAGCAATCAATTCATGAATTTGCAGAGTGGCTGCACTCTGTTTTGTAATAGCAAATGCCAGACCTCAAACTGGAACCTTTTGAAATAGTTACATGAATCAAAGAACGTGCAAGAAAGACAAAGTATAATTCAATAATGGTGAAAAAAAATCTATTTCAAGAGCTGCAAAATGCTGATAAGAACATCCTTCTGTCTCTTTGCATTGATTATATCTGCCCTCTTTTTTTCATGAGAGGGCCTTTTTGACTAGCTCATTTTCTTCAACTGCATCAAACAGAAGTTAATACTCCTTACAAGTTCCTTCATTGTTGTTCTACACACTTCTATCAATGCCCTTGCAGAACTGAGAAGTCAATTTACTTTCCTGCATTAACTCACACTGCTGATGTCCATTTTCCACTAGTTGCATTTTCTCAGCATAACTCTCAGCCTGAGGTGAGAATTCCAGCAACACCTGCAAAGTAAAATCCCTTCAAAATCCCTCTTTACATTTTCCTTTCTCTTTGAATCCTACAAAATTTGTCAGTGGTTAAGCAGCTGGCAAGCTGAGATCTGTTTGTAACGTGGACTAATATTGGACTCTTGTCTCCCTCTTCTGTTGTGACGCTCATATGTTCCCTCTTAGGTATGTTTGCAGTGAATTATCTTTCAGGTAAGGATTATCTACTTGTTTCTGTTCCACACCTAAGCCCCATGAGAAAGAAGAGCTTTTTGCACATTCCTACAGTCTCCAAGTGAAACCACAATGCAACGATACCAATAAAAAGAGACTGTCATGTCTGTATACCGGCAGAAGGATTTCAAGCTGTAGGTAAACAGTAGAGCCCTTTTTAGTTGAAAGAGTTTACATGCTTGAAGAGTTTTAACTGCTTATTTCACGTTCATAATTTGCTCACCTCCTGTGAGTTCAGGAGCATGTCAAGGTGATCCCAATCCTTGTAGAACATTTGTTCTCGGTGTATTTTCTCCAGCCACTCCTTCTTCTGTCTCCATGCATTGTATACATTTTTCTTCTCTTCCAACAAAGCCTGTAGCTTCTGCTGAATCTGAACAAGATTTGCAATTAAAAACTTGTGTTGGTTTTTATATCCCATGATCTGGGTAAATTGAGAGAAGAAAGGATGAAGTGGAGTGGTGGATAATCCCTTTAAATTGCAACAAAATTATGAAACAAAACAAAAAAACCAAAACAAAACAAACAAAAAAAAAGTAGAACAAGTTCTAGCATTACTGTTTGGGCAGCGAGATAATCAGAGGTGCCTCATTTCTGCAGTGGAGAAGTGTTTCTCACAGCAAATACAGCAGTCCAAACCAAGAGCAAAGAGAGGCAACTGTTTCTCAAGCGTGACTTCTAGAATCAGATCCTAATTCTTCACTATGTTTGAACATCGAGAGTGCTATTATAGCACTTCGAATTTTATCTGACAGATACTAAAATATAAATTATCAACATAGCATCTTCTCCTAGTTAGTGAATTCATGCCACAAGGTTAGACTTCATACAACTTCAGCGTTCAAACACTGTAAATCCCCAGGCCTTCTATGAATGATTTTTTCCCTGCCTTTTTCTACAGGCAAAGGACAGCAAGATTCTAATTACCAGAATCATACAGTGCAATAATCAGTAAATTTTCAGGAAACAGCTTGGCGAGATGGGAGAGTAACTTGCACAAACTCTGCATTTTTCTCAAGGTATTCAAGAGACGTTAATAAATTATCAGGGGAGAAATTAACTGGGAGATACTGGAAGAGAAATAAATGCTGTGACAATCTTAGAAGCTATTTGTCTTGAGTAAACTGACATTTTGATTTAAATCTTTCATTTCCAGGGAGTATATTTTACTAGTGTAATTCTTTCCTACAGAAAATATTTCAATCAATCTTTAAACTCTTTCATTTGTTTAGGTGTTTTCATTCTTTGGTTGACAGAATTTTGTCCAGACTGTTCTGGTGTGGGTGTACCACTGTAATACAAAGTGTAGCATTTGTGTGAAAATCCAGTTTGGGAGGTTGGTAGAATTGACTCCGTGGTTTAGAACATGGTGAACTTCTTGAAGAAGTCCAGCTTTGCTGCAGGGGGCCTTCAGGATATGCCTCCGCACATCTGCAGCTGGATTTAGAAACGGAATAGATGCTTTTGTGCCCAAGATGGGTAACACACTGAGGCAAATGCAGGTCCTGCACAGGGACAAGTGAGTGTACACTTGTATCTCACAGAGTGATACAGCATAGGATCATAGTTACACTGGGGTCCGGCATAACTGAATATGCGTGACTGAACCCAGAGGAGTTGCCATTACCTCTTTGGAAGGCATTTCCTCATCTTGCAGGAGGGACTGTCCTAGCTGTACAACACGACCGTACTCCTCTTCTCGAGCTTCGATCTCTGCCAGCAGCTGCTGGTGCTGGGTGAGTCTCAGGCTGCTGGTAGATATGTCCCGAATAGACTCCTTGGCTCTCATTTCCCTTATTATTTCTGCTGTCCATAAGAAATAATCCCACACCTGGAACCCAAGAAAATATGAAAATCGAGGTTAGGGCTCAAGCTTAGGTTAGCAGGCAGGAAAATCTTATGCTGACTCTTCAACTTTAAGTGAATAATAGTTAATAAAATCATAGAGAAATAAAATATTTCATTAGTGCTTGCAGTACTTCTATGAATTTTATAAGGGTGGATAACACAACTGCAGGAATTCCTATATACTGTGTTACATGGTTTGTAGTATCATAATCAAAATGTCATATCACATCAGTGACAGCATGGTCTCATTTATTGCCTTTTAATCCATCTTTCTTAAAGTATTTTCTGATGTTATTCCCTCATAAAGGATAATCCAGTATCATCCTACATTTCTGTGAAAGCTTTGGCTAACACAAGTCTATTTGAAAATTAGGTTATGCACGTATTCTAAAACTAGAGCGAGAAATTTCAGATAAAAAACAAATGCACTCTAATAGAAGTGGGAAAAGGGTAAATCATAGGTCAGAACAAATTGCATAAGCATGTCATATATTCATATTCAGCTCTTGGTTTGTGGAACTATAGGACTGAGATTGGGAGGAACAAGTATGTCATGCTAGTTTACTTTCAAAAATCTGATGAACCAATAAGTACATTTGCAATAACTTAAAATGTCTGAAGCAATTATTTTTTGACTGTGATTGAAGAAAACTGTGCAAGTAAAAATAATTTTGTGTTCTCTGTATGTCTTTTTCTCCATTTGATTCTATACCTTCAACAGTCACTTACTTTAGGCATCTTATTTGAATCTGCAGTAGGAGTTTTGCTCTTGTCAGTTGGTAAAAACTAGGACTGTAAGGGACATACAAGGGATTATATATGATGATTAAAATTTGTTTTAGTTTAACTATGTCTGGATTAGTTGATTCAATTTTTAGGTAGTAAAAGGTCTTTCAGCTTTATAAAATGTATTTTAAAATACTATTATTTATAGTAAGTATTGAAGAAAAATTCTCTTTTATTCCAGAAAATAAAATTTTTTAGTTTCTCTTTTAAATGGCTGCTGGCTTTTTCACTGAAGAAAACTATGTAATGGAAAGAGATTTTTGGCAGCTCCATTTTACCCATAGATTTTTGTTCATATCATGAAAATCTTGTAAAGACAGCCAGGAAAAAAGATTCAGAAAAGCACCATGAAATTGAAACTGGCCATTTTGGGGTCCTGACTTTAGGCTTTAAAGCCAAGATACTGGCTTTTTTAAAGCCGGTGAACACAGCTACTAAATGGCTCTTTAAAAAGACTGTGGTCCTTTTAAAGGGGCCCATGGCAGCGCACACATGTTGGCATGATTTCCATTTGTAGAACTAATTCATTCACACAGCTGGATGTCACTGCAGACACTGACATTGGAGTTGGCACTGCAAATGTCTAAAACTCCCTGAGATTCTGAGCTAAGCATTAGGAAAAAATCCATAAGCCACAGGATATATAATGCAATGGAACAAGTCAAGAGCCAATAAGAGGTTACTGGACTACCACTGCCAGCAATATTTAAGGATAGAGTAGGCATCAGTCTGCAGGAAACTCCTAAGCAGGGCCTGACTCTAATCATGCAGATCCTAGCACAACTTCAGAATAAGAGCCTCAGATCATTCAGAAATACTTCAAGTCCGTGTCTACACTCATCTTCCTTGACAAAGTTCCATGGAAAATTTGAAGCCCTCTGCTGTGCTGTGTGTTGTCAGTGAGGCTCAGCTCTGCTATTTAATCACATGAAAATCGTACTTGATGGGGTGTAAGGAGAGACACTAAATGATTGTGCAGAATTCTCATTTTATGGAAATTGATTTTTTTTGTTTGTTTGTTTCACTTAATCTGTGCATAATTTTTTAATGAAAAAGCCCTGTGGACTGCATCTGAACAATGTAATGAAAAAAATACTCTGAACAGCTGTGACTAACACTAAATTTGTGCACCTCTTGGCACAGCTGAAAGAGGAAAGGTGATAAAGTTGCCTCTTTGCATTCAGCAATTTGGGTGATATTCTGCAGCAAAGCTGATCTAACCTACTCTAGAATTTCTGAAATTCTTAGTTATTAGCCATGGCTGCATGATCCTGCCTTGTCCCATCTGGGCAGGAAGACAGGCTTGCCAAATTGCAGAACCAGCTCTTCACTTCTTCAGGAATTATTGTCAGGAAAGGAGGTGAAAATTGAGAGGATTGGGAATACTTTTGGCCATCAGCCTGACATCAAAGAGACAGGGAGCTGTCTGAGGCATGGTCCCGTCTAGACACATCACTGAGAATATGGCCACGTGGCTTTGTAATTTTGTTTTGTGCTGTCAAGAGTCATGAATATCAAAGGACACACTGGCAGAGCAAGATGTGAGCTATAGATTTGTCATTCAGATCACAGGATGCATCACACATTTCAGACAAAATTCAAACCAAAGGTGTTTTACATCATTCCAGCAATAAAAATTAGAATAACACTCCCACAGGATGGGGACAGAGACTTTTTCTCTCTGAAGTCAAAAACGAAATTTATGATGTAAGCTATGAAGTAAATCAATAAAGAAGTGAACTCTGAGTAACTACATTTTAATGGTCAAATCCACCAAGATCCATGTCCTGATGAAGACATCTCCAGGCTGAAGACTTCAAGAATCTAATATATGATAGAAGAATACATTCTAAAAGTTTACCTTGTTCTTCCTATCAGTCCTAGATACTGTTAGAAAGACAGTGGGCAAATGAACTTTTCACCTACATCAGTAGAATCACACTAGTTTTCCCCATCAACATTTCTGCACATGATAATGGAACTTGTAACAGTTAAAAAACAAACCAAGAAAACCCTCAAAAACATGAAATTGCCATAAATATCCTTTATCTCTAACTATATAATATTCATTTTTGTAAAATATGACAGGTAATGCTGATTTAAATGCTTATAAGAGACTTAATGTGGATAATTGAATGTGCAAATGCCTCTCATGCTAAAAAACCAAAACCCATGTACACTCTGTTGTGGTCTTGATCCCAGATCACAATCCTAAGACAAAATTGTAGCAAGTTTTTTTCCAGGTGAAAATACTCTGGACACTAAAATTGGAACCAGAATGTGAACTACTAGAGGTATCTTGAATTGATTCAATAGCTACACTTGGAACAGTTCAAGAATAAAAGAATGTAAATGTATACTTGAAATCCACATTAGCAACTCCCTTCATGATATAAAGGGACATATAAGGCTTGCTGGTTTAGCACCTGCAGTGCTTGCAGCAATAATCTACTGATCTGCAGCGGTGTAGGTCAAGTGCCTTCACAGAGACTACTGACATTTGCCAAGTATTCCATGGCAAATCACAGCTCAGTGACTTGCTGAGCTCTTTGGAGACAAAGCTACTGTGCATTGCTGATTATGGTGTTATGCTGTTATATCCATGTCACTGTTTGAGCAGCTTGAGAGGTTAGTGCAAAAATCAGTGAGTTGTATTTGATACATTCCATGAGGTAAATTAAGCAAGGGTTATTGCATGCCCTGAGAGAGAGAAAAAACTTCTATGCATTCTAAATGGGAGAGTAACATCTCTTTCTGTCACTCTTACTCAGTGGAAATCGCAAAGTCTTTGAAAAGATTACTGCTACTCCTGCAAAAAGCAGTGACTGCTTCTGACAGCTGACAATTATTCCTTATACCTCTGGATGGAAGCTTCTATTCTTAGAGAAGGTAAAAAAAATCCTTATCCTATAAAATAGATCCTTATCCTCTAATGCCTTTCTAAATATCTACGAGTACTAAATGCTTGATTGATAACACAGAGAGCTCTTGCAGCCTTTTCCAGCTTGGAAGTGCACCTCTGATTCACACCCACTGCAGGCAACCTTCCCCGAGTAGAGAGGGCCGAAGGGCAGAAGTGCTTACGTGTGCCTGAAACTCATAAAGCTTGTAGGCTTGTTCCAGGAGTCTCCTGCGCTGCTCCACTTTGGACTTCAGGGCCTTCCAGTTGGTCACTATTGCCTGCTGCTTTGCCTTCAGGTCTTCCACCTGCTTCCTGGAGCAATGGGGCAGCACGTGGTCTGCAGAGCGGATCAGCTCCTGCAGCTGTACACAGGGGGAGAAAGCAGAGGGTGAGAACGAGAGAATCATGGAGATCCTGCTAATATAGAAAAGTTCTGATAAGGGCTATGTTTTCTGTGCATGAAAACACAATTCAAGTAACATTTTCTGACTTAATTTTTCTCATATTAAACAAACAAACAAAAAAAATCCATAATGTCTGTTCAATGGAGTAATAGTGACATCCAGTGTTTGCCAGGGCTCATCACAACAGTAAGTTTTCAAGGGCAGATTTTGTTTTCCCTTTTTTACCATACCATTTATTATATGAATAATGAAAGTAGCATTATAATTGCTATTGTAATGCAAGTAATAGCCAACTCTTCCTTTTTTTCCTCATTGACCACATAGCTTAACTGTGACTACATTCTCTTCATGCATTCTCTCTACATTCGCTTTTTTACCCTTAAAAGTAATGAGAAGCTGATGGGACCAATTCTAATGTTACTGCCCCAAGACCAAAATATTTGAGGCCACTGATAAGTAATGCTGGGATAACTTCAGTAATCTCAGTATAACTCATGCTGTGTTTTACTGTATAGAGTATTGTATACTATTACATGTATTAAACAAAACAGTGAAAACTCATACTAGTTTTATCAGTTTGTTGAAGCCAATCAAGCCTCCCATGTACAAGGTACCTGTTCTCATCAGCTAAAATTTTTACATATTTGTATTGTGAGTGCCATCCTTTTTTCTCACAGTCCAATTTTTACCAATATTGATTTTCTCTGCACATAAAACTGATTCTGGATTTTTCCTTGTAATCACTTGGAACACTTTGAAGAAGACAATAAGCATATCACAAAGCCTGGCATAATCTTACATTTCAAACCATGATCAAAAATATCCCTGTGAACCACTTCAATAGTCAGTAGTTATTACAGTATGTGCCTTGTTTGAAAAGTCTTAATTACCTACTTTATCACTGCCATCAGACCTCGACTATATAAAAAAAAAACAGAAAATGAAGGAAAATAGCTAGAGGTTTTCAGGCTTTCTGTGAGAGACGATAATAATTTGGTTCACAATACCAAATTATTATTATGCTTATCTTGGAAACTTGAACTTTGGCTGCACATTGAAGACCACAAATGACTGTCATTACCTGCTGCTCATTCCCAGAGAGCTCGTGCTCCAAGGCCACGTGGTTCCGGAGCTGGGTTTGCACACCTCTCATGTCCTTAGCAACATCATCTGGAATACTTTTGTACTTCTCCTAGAAAGAAGAAATCAGAGAAAGCTTTGGGTGTTTTCCCATTTCCAAGCAAAACACACTACATGCCTGCATTAAATAATATTGGGTGCTGTAACTCCTACTGCACACTGAAGGACATTCTGAATTACTCAACTATGATGGCTAAAAGGAAGCTAGAAAAATCTCTCCTAGTAACTTACTTCAAAACATCTTGAAGGCTAAACTATTCAAATGGACTGTTGGAGATGAAGGTTTGTGTCTTTCCTTGATCAGACAATATAAGAAAATATCTTACAGGCTTTGTGTTGGGAATTAGTCTTGAATACCTCCTGCAGTGACAATGAATTCTTAAAAGCAGCATTAACAAGCAACAGTTTCAGTTCATTCTTTGTGATACGGGTGGTCTTCCTGTGAACCATCTTTAGATAAAATTTTGGTTATAGATGCACAATAAAGATTACTGCAAAGATGAGAGAAATGGAGGGACCACTACATAAATGGAAACTTAAACATTTTATTAATTCAGCAAAGGTTCTGAAGGGATGTAGTTGTTACCCAAGATATGCATTGGAAATGCATGCAAAAAGAAAAGGCATTTCAGCTGGACAACAGCACTGTCACTAAAATTATTAGAAATTTGTTCCAGGTCAGTTTAGGGAAAATTAGCAGAACATTTCTTACCATTGAAGGACTGAATTTCTGCAACAGAATGACAGGCTAGTTTGGGATACCAACAATGCATCTTGGTAAGGTGCTATAAAAGGAGATGCATGTTGTAGTTGCCTATACTATGATGGCACTAGAGCTGGTCACTTAAGCAAGGTCTTCTAGCACTACGTTCCTATGAGAACAGGCTTTCCCTGGTAGGCTTCTGACCAGGGTAGGGGTGGATGAGATGGCTGCTCTCCCTCCCTGGTGTGAAGCTATTAACAAGATGCAATGCAAGAGGGATGTAGTGGTTGCCTGGACTGAATTCAGCATGGGGATAAACCAACAGCTGGTCTGTTGAAGTGTTTCTGTACCCTTACTTGCCACTGTCTCAGCACTAACTACCTCATCATTGAAGTCAAATAAGCACCAGGTTCTGAAAATCCCAGCTGGTAAATGGTGAAATATTACGTTTTATTTTCTCTTCTTGACAGGGGAATAAAACAGGAATAACATGGTTGAATAGGGCAGCCTCTGCCAGCACAAACAAGTAGAAAATTCATTGCGTGTAACCAAACAAAGCCCTGTTGCCTTGCAAACAGTGGAACCCCTTGGATCGCTGCCTCCTGTAAACATCTGCGTTAGGGAAACCACACCTCTCATTACAGCAAGGATGTGGTTTCTCTGTGAAATTCTTCAGGATGTTCAGATAAAACAGAAGGCTGAAGATTTTTTGGGGGGATTTCTCTCCCTAGTTTTCATGCTGGGACTGTTTGAAATTATTGCCAGTACTGGGCACTGGAATGAGAGGAAAAGATTTTTGGCTCAGCTTTTTACATCAGGTCACATGATTGCCTGACAACCTTCCAGGCTAATGGTCACTGTAATCCAAACAAAGGCCTTTTTCACAGGAGAGTTCTTCAGCACACATAAAACTACAACAGTGTACAAAGAACCACCATGGTAAGGCAGTGGTTTCTTAGGCCTGATGACTGCAAACATCACCACTGTATGCATTACACTGTGAGACACCTTAGTTCAAGCCCTGATCTTATCAGCTTTTCCCACAGATCCACAACTGTGGATGGATTTTTCCAGCATCTCCAGCTCCACCTGGTTTAACCAATGGTTCTCACAAGGTAACCAGTCAAGTGTATAAGGATTACCCAGGATATTTTTTAATGCTATGAGTAATCACACTGGCTTCTTACTGAGAATTTTTTTGAAGTCAGCAGTAAGAATGCTGAGAATCCTAAGAATATTCCATAGAAAAAGCTCCAAGAAAAAGCTCCAAGAATAAAGTTTGCATTACATGAGATTTTCCTATTGATTTTTACCTCAATATGGGCCAAAGCATCTGTCAGATCTTGGTAACACTTGTGAATCCCCTCAGCATCTCTCAGCCGCTCACCTTGCAGTCTGGTCATTTCCAACAGCTCCTCCCAAGAGTTCCTTCAAGGTAGAGCAGGGAAAAGAACAATGTAAAATATTTAAACTAGGAACAAAGGAGACCAACAGTCTGACGAAAGACTGAAAACAAAACCTGTCTTGCTCAGTTTTTAATTCCTGCCTTTAAATTCTGTTGGAGTGATTCTCTTAATGGCAGCATGTCTCTCACCCTATTCTGTCCTCCTTTCTGCTCCAGGAACTTAAAGAAATAGTTCTATTTAAGAGTTCTCCTCTAAATTGCACTTTTCAGGTTTTATATGCAGTACTTGGAGGACTGAATCATAAAATCATAGAATATTCTGAGTTGGAAAGACCCTCAAGAACCATTGAAATCCAACTCCTGGCCCTGCACAGAGCACTCCAAGAATCACACCATGCATCTGATAGCCTTGTCCAAATACTTCTTGAACTCTGTCAGGGTGATGTGACTGCTTCCCTGGGGAGCCTGTTCCTGTGCTCAACCACTCTCTGGGTAAAAAACCTTTTCCTAATATCCAACTTAAACCTCCCCTGACTCAGCTTTGGGCCATTCCCTCGGTCCTGTCACTGATCACCAGAGAGAAGAGATGGACGTCACCTCCTCCTCTTCCCCTCACAAAAAGTTGCAGATTGCAGTGAGGTCTCCCCTCAGCCTTCTCTTCTCCAGGCTGAGCAGACCAAGCGACCTCAGCCACCTCTCATACAGCTTCCCCTCCAGGCCTTTTGTCATCCTCATGGCCCTCCTTTGGACACTCTCTAATAGCTTAATAGCTGTCTTATGCTGTGGTGACCACAGCTGCCTGCAGATCACTTTCCTTTGGGCCAGTTTGGACTGATGCCAGAGCTAAGAAGCTCAGGGCATCGTAATGTTATTCTGCAGAACAGTCATGGAATTCAAACTCAAAGAAGCAATAAAAAACATCTAAACTCCGAGCCTTTCAGCTGGTGATCCTGCTTCAAAGGGCAAAGGAAGTTCACCTTGTAATGCACCTCCAAAGCAATTTTCAATAAGCCAAAACAGCAAGTAGATGGTGTTCATTTTTAAATGAGGCTGGAAGCAACTCTGTATCAGTGAGCAAACCGCATAGTTTGCAATTAGAGGATCAGGAGTTTGTGCCTTATCCTTTCCTAGTTTCTTATTACTTCCTCCTCCTCGAGAGCAAATGGAAAGGACGATTTCAGACCTAACACAAGGCTCCTACCTTAGTTGTTTCTGCATCTGTCGAATTTCCCAGGACTCAGAATACCCTTGGTTCAGCAAGTTGTCTGCCAGCTGCTGGACAGCCACAACTCTTTTCCCAGCCGCTTCCAACTGGTGTCGGAATGTATCATATTTGGCACAAAGTTGCTTTAGAAGGGAAAACAAGAATAGAGAAAACCCCTTTTGAGTGCTCCCTTTTTCCAAACAAACCTGCTCATCAGAGCACAGTTAAAAAACAGGTAATAAGCTGATAATACTTAGAGATGGAGAAACTGCAGAGAATGACTGGATTCTACCTCTGAAGACCATGAGGAGCTTAAAACTCTTAGCAAAACATGAGGTTTGTGATGCAGATTAGAGGCAGAAACTATTATTACTGGGAATAGAAACAAACATTCTATGTACAATGAATTTCAATTATGAAATTACGTGTTTTTACTTAATGAATGCAAACGTGTATTTGCACAAATATGTACTGTGTATATATTTGTATATACTGTACAGTACCGTAAATGGATACTGTACTGTAAATGGATAGTGTAGTCTGATTTTAAGGTTTAGGACACAAGCTATTTTGAAATAAATTACAAAAATGAAGATTCTGAATGGCTAGTGATTTGTAACAGGCTGATATTAGATAGGTTTCTATGCCATGTAAAGAGATATACCTAAAGAGTCTGCTGTATATCAGCAATCACAATTAAAAAAAAACGAAAAACAAAAACCCTAAATGGATACCATACTGAAATATCTACTTATTAAAAATAGAAAAGATCTGCTCTCTGAAGGTGTAGACATTTTAGCATGCAGTTGTTTCAGACAGCTCAGCCCTCATGGTAACACGATGCAATGCTGCCTGTTCTTCAGTCCTTCCCATCCACTTCACCCTTTTCTCTTCCCATCTTCCAGTTATTTATACTTACTTCTTACTCTGTCTTTTAAGTTTTCAAGGACAACCTTAGTATCTGTTTACAGTCTCACTACATACAGTTTGATTTTTTTTCTGTTACTCAAAAAACTCACCAAAACATGTTCATAATCATTTCCATAGTCTTCAGAGCTGGCTGTTTGTTTCTGCTGAGTGATCCAGTCTTCCAGATCTTCATATTCTCGTAGAAACTCATGCAAGACGAGAGTTTCATCGAGCTTCTTCCCTCTGTTGGGGGAAGAAGACAAGATAACATAATTAATAAAATAAGAGAAGGGCTATCAGTAACTTTCTTCCAATGAATCCCCAAAACCTCTCACCATCAAGAATCATTGTCTGTAACAGAAGAGCTCTGACTCTCAGAGTCATATTTCTCAGATTTTGAAATTATGATTTTAGGATGACTGCTGTCAGCCAGGTCATGCTCATCTCATCAGCTGAATTTCCCAGAAGAGCACTGTGCCTATCTGAGCTCTTTCTCTGCTCTGTTTTTGGTTTTGTTTGGGGTTTGTTGTTATTGCTTTTGCTGGGTTTTTTTCTTTCCATGAGAAAGAATACCCTTTTTTTCTTTTCTAGATCTGATCTGTCTTTCTAAAGATAATTGAATTGTTTGTGAAAATGAGAAGGAAATATTTCCTGAGCATCAGGAAAGCAGATGCTATGGAAGCCTTTGGATGTAATTCTCATATTGCCTGTTTGGCAGAATTGCTCTGACCTGTTACATATTTCCAATGGTCTAGATTATTTTATAATTCAGCCAGACATGTTACAGGGCTTCCGCAGCAAAAAAATATATCAATTTTCCATCTGCTAGCCTGCCATTGTGCAAATATTCTGGGAAAGAGGAATCTGGTTTCCCAGTTTGAGTCACAAATGTTCATCACAAGAGATGTAACTCGTCAAGAGTCCAGCCCCAGGAGAATGCAGATGAGAGGTGCAAACCAGAGCACCAATAAGGCACCACAAGACCCAGGTCAACGTTTAAAAAGATCGAAAACGAAACATTTCTGTATTCAACACACAGAAGTGTTTTGATATTTTTAGATTATTTCTTTTTCTGAACTTTTCATTCACAGGCTTTTCGATAGATGCTTTTACTTTGTAAACTGTAAACAAGATTAAAAATGAAAGGTAAAATACCAGCATTTTCTTTAGGTTCAATTATTCTGGTACTCAGATTAATTTATTTGTTATTCTCCTTGCAGAGCCCTCTTTCTTTTTCTGAGTGAAATTTTTGTGGGGAAAAATCCGAATTGTTCTGACATTTTTCCTTTCTGAAAACAAACTAGAAGTGTTAAAACCCTTTGTACGAGCCAACTGTCCTGCTGTAAATATCTTGCTGTAATAATAACTGAAAGAAAGTGAAATTAAAAGTAAATTATTAATTCAGAATAAAAGCCTCCCTATACTAGCACAGTCACTGGGCATATAAATAAGTGTATCCATTATTTTCTCCCTTACAATATGTAAAAATCAAGTAATTTTCAAGTAACATTAAGGGAACATTCTACTACTGACAGCAGATTGCAAATACCACAAATACAAGCTAGAATCTGGCACCTCAAGTCACTTTACAGGCAGATGATTACAGGCAAAGAGGAAATTTGTAGGTATCAAAATTCTTAATATGTAGCAAAACTCCTTGAATAAATTGTAGAGGTCTTGTGCAGTAAAATGAAAAGCTCATAAATCACAGACTTATAATATAGAAACAAGCAATTTTATAATTATAATTGAAAAAGGGGAGATAATATAATTTAATAATAAAATTATAAAAGTAAAATACAATTAATAACAACAGCATTATAATTATATTTAATAACTCATTTATAATATAATGAATATAAATTCCAGCGAAGTGACTGGCAATATCCTTTATTGATTTCAGTGGGGTTTGAATCCAATCTAGGATCCAAGAGGGATTTCTGTTTTATACCTCATTGCTGCTAGCTCCTGTAACTCCTGGAGTCTTGAATGAACTTGTTCCTTTGGTGCATCAACCTCAATACACTGGATGGAGCCCACAAGAGGAAGAGTTTGGGCACTTTCACTCAGTTCTTTCAACAAATCTTGGTAAATGGCAATCTCATGCTCCAGTGCCTGACAAAGAGAAACAGTGAATTGAGAGTCAGCTGTCCAAGACAGCCACTCTCTGTGAACAGCCTTGGGTGTAGTGATTGAATAATAAATATTTTTGGGAAGGACATGACATTTCCAAGACTTGATTAATTTTAGATAATTTTCTAGTAACATTTAAAAACAAATTGTACAGAAATTAAAACAAATGAGATGAATAAAGACAATTAGAATTCCCTGATGGAATCTTAGGTAGAGAAAAGTATTCATGGATTAATACTTCATCTTTATCTTTGATTTTAGGAAAAAATTACAAGGCTTCTGCATGCATCTGTTGAAACTGAAATGTCAGTTTGATCTCAGAAGAACATGAGAATATTCACCATCCTCCTTTTCCCCCAGACTACATTTTACCAACCAGGTTTGTAAACTGCCCTGATCTCTTCTATCAGTGTATCCATATGTAGATATATATCAATGCAAAATCTTGTAGATAGCTGAACACTCAACTACCAACGAGATAAACAATTTTACAATTGCAGAGAGATCAAAAGATCAGGCTAGCCTACAGAATTTAAGCAGAGAAATACCTTATGTTTCTTTATGAGTTTCCGTGTTCCATCTTCATCTTTTCCGTAGTCTTTGCTTGTCACAACTGGATATTTTTCTGCTATCCAAGCCTCCAGGTCTGAAGTATTCATTAAAAACTATCAGTCAAAGAGAAAAAAAATCAGCTTTAACTTTCAAAACATTCATGACATTTTCTTTCTTACCTAATAAATTCTAAATAGATGGTGCACTGTAAGGCTTACAGTAATGTTTTATTAAATATTTAATTCACTGTTCTCTGTGAAATCATAATGAAGGGGTCACAGATGGAAGATATCAGTTCAGGATAACTAAGTGTATAATATCAGTGGGACTTTTCTCCTTCCTCTGCCTGAGAAGTTGAAATCACTGTAAGAATCAGGCTTCAAAAAGTCTACAGTACTGACAAGGGTTTTCAATACAGAGGAAACAAAGGCCAGATGATCGAATACCCCATACTTTAGCTGGGCCTGTGAACTCCATGCAAATGCTGTTTATTTCTACAAAATTGCATGTGCTATCTGAATAACTGCACCTCTAAATGACACTGGTGACAGAAAATTTGGATTATCAATATAAGTATTTGCATGCAATCTTAACTTTTTTTATAAACAGGCTAAGCATGAAGGTCCAGAAGCCTACAGAAAAGAATAAGCCAAAATCCCTAACTTGCTCTGAGAGTGAATGAATGTTATCTGTTCCTCAGTATCATTTTATTGCCTGGAAAATCATTGTGTGAAACAGGTAAAGAACGGATAGCACAAGAAATCTCCTCTTTTCTAATTTCCATGTCATAATTCTCCAGTATGAAGGACCAGTTCATGATCCACTACATTAATAAGTCAAAGCCTGAGACTGTGTAAAGACAGAGAAAGGAGCTACTGCTAGGAGAAACGTGTGTTCTGTGCACAGCCATACATGGTGGGTATAGTGCCCAAGGGAAGCCTGTAGAGCTGCAGGACAAGAGTGGGGGCTACATTCAACTATGCAGTCCAGCCCTCCATTCCCCTGAGTCTGGGAAGCAAGCAGCTGAAGAGAATACCACTCCCAGCAAAGCTGTTTTTTAATTCACTTCAACATTTTGGTCCTCTTGTTTGTCTGAAGAAGCTACTGTGCAAGCTCTTTGCTTTAATTTTTACCTCCTGGAAGCCAACTGAGTGCTGCAGCTGCTTCATCCTTTCCTCACAGGACTTCTCCAGGCCCTGCCAGGCAGTCAGAAGCTCCTGGCATTTCTCACTTATTTTCTGAGCTGATGGGTGCTGGCCTACAATCATTGTCTTTCCTTTATCCAGGACTCGCTGGACTTGCTGTTTGTGGGCATTCACTTCTGCCTGCAGTTCCTGGGAATGAGATAAAAGAAAAAATAGGAATAAAGGAAGATATGTGATGACAGGTAAATTCTGCTCCTAATCCTAATCAAAACTGGCAGCTGGTGACAGTGGGCAGAGTACAGCAAGTGGACACCAGGACTGTCTTATTTCTACCACACCTGCAGTCTTGGTCACTGGTGCCAGCCCCACTCACGTAATGCTCTGCTCTGGGTGCTGCCATCGAGAGAGGAGGGAAGGGTGCAGCACACACCCCTTAACTTGCCTACACCAAAGTCCTCTCTTTACCACGCTCCTGCTCCTTCCCCTGTCCAACAGCTAGGGAGTTTCAGGAGATGGAGCAGATCACGGGATGAGACACAAAGCTGGGGGAATAAGAAAAAATGTTGAGCTGGTGATGGAAAAATAAAATACCCAAGATGACGAAGGGGCTGAAGGATGATGCAAAGACACTGTCACCAGTACCATGAAAACTATTGCTCCATAAATCCCCCCCACTGGTCTCATAACCGTTCTCATGAAACTTGCAATTAAGGTGCTGCGAAATCCAGCATTGCTTGTGGTGCAGGACAGCTGAGGTGCTACTCTGGCTGGGAGGAACTGCTGCAAAGAATTGATCTCCCCAGAAATGAGTATTAACCTGTCCTTATAAATACAGTGACTGTAGCTTGTTCAGACCATTTAAAAATCTGTAGAGATATAAGGTAATTGTTAAATGCCTGTTATATGCTCTCCTAGAAAATCCAGTATGCACAAACCTCAAGACAGAATGTATAACGAAGCCATGAGCATAAAACTATAATAGTTTTATTTAGCTTACTTTTTTCTATTTAGTGTCACATACACTAGTTTTTAATCCTCTTTTAATGGGGAGGGCTATGAAATTTCGCAGATTAACAATACTCCGTAATATGACAAATTTTGCAGTTCTCACAGGAATGTTGTCTCTGTTCTGAAAATCATCACCACTCTGCTGATTTGTGTCAATCCACTGAACCACTTTAGCTGGACTAGAGCTGGAATCAGAGAATGCACTCACTGGAAGCTTTGACTGTGCAGGGGCAGGCACAGGTTTGTAGGCTGAGGTGAAGTGCAGAGTGTAACTATGCTATAAAGCACCTGATTAAAGGAGTTACCTTGTGCTTTTGCAACAAGTTTTGAGCCACATCCAAGGACTTCCCGCAGTTGGTGGAATGGGCAATAGGCAAGCGCTCGTTGATCCAATTCAGTTCCATGTCATGATAATGGTAGAACTCATAAAGATCCACGGCAGCTTCCAGCAATTTACGCCTCTCATAAAGAGGTGCTTGCAAAGACTCAAACCTAGGGGTCATCCATTAAATATATGTTAAAACAAAGCTTTATCCTCATCCTGCCAAGGGAATTAGGCTTCAACACCATTGTGAAGTTTTTGACACACTGGACACTTCTTTGCGATTAAATTTCAATGGTTAGTACTGGCTGCACGTACAAGGATCCCATGGCAAGCAATCCTATATGATAACACTAAATGTAAGCAGAGAAAAAATTATTTACACTTTTAAAGTCCTAGGCTTGCTTGTCCTGTGATGTATTGAATGCTGGATCACTGTACCTTTTACAAAGCAGTGGACGACCTGTGGATAAGAAAGGGACTAGAGGAGGAGAGCAGCTGGCAAGGAGCAATGTTCAGTCATAAAGGTTGAGGTGGGTCAACAGGCAGCTGTGTAGGTGCAGATCAAAGCATAGTCGTGCTCCAGCTGGGAGGAGAAATCTTTCCTGAGTATAGGTTAAACTTAACGAACCAAGAGAACTTTTTAGAAGGTAAAATAAAAAATGCTATTTGTCACAAGAGTTGGGCAGAGACAAAAACCAGAGGGACACCATACCTTTTCAGATATTTCTGTGTTTCATCCAGAATCCTCTGGGAGTCAAAGTGATTGGTGGCCATTTTCCTTGCATGAGATACAATGGCATTCATTTTCTCTGCCAGCTCACGTGTCTCATTTTCCAGCTGTCTGTGCTGCTTGAGTAGATCACGGCTGGAGCGCAAATCATGGCCTGTCTCAGATTCCTGAAGAACTTTCTCAATTTTTTCAATCTTCTTTTTGGCATCCTGCCAGGAAAAGATTACAGCACACTCATACTGTCCTTTCAGCAGCATTTTCTTTCACTCACCCCCTCCTATGACAGCTTCCTGGACACAATTTTTAAATCCAATTGTCCTTTCTTGGTAATAAGATGTCTGGATGTCTCTAAGAGACATCTTCTGGGAATACTTTGTTTTGTGAACTATTTTGGAGTACTCTTCTCTCTGAGACACTAAAGCACATCATTGAAAACTGTCTCTTTGAAATATCTTCAGCAACATAATATAAAAGAGTCAAACAATCTTCAAAGACTTCAGACTGTAGCTATAACTCAACAGCAGTTCCATTCGTAATGGTCTCAAAACAGCTTCACAGCATATTGTCCTTGTTATAAAATTTGACTGGATGACCGTGTGCTTAATCCAGTGCCATGCCTGCGGCCCCCAGACTGCCTCCAGGCAAGCAGTTATGTTTGCATAGCACTGGCCCCTACAGAGTTTGGGCTGTTTTCCCAGCACAGGATGGCCACACACATGCAGTGTTGAGCCCGAGTTCCACAGCCTGATACTTTGCTGGCACTGTTATCATGCTCATAACTTTGAAGTGAGCTTGGGCAGCATAATATTGGAGTTTCTTTCCTGGGACTGTAGTCAAAATGGAGACCTTAAAAACCGCTTCTATCAGGACAGTATTCTCTTTTGTGCGGTGTCCACACAATAGAGGAACCAGGCTCCTAGGCCATTCCTCCCCTCTGTTCCTAATGACTTCCTGACCTGCAGCAATTCCATGAGCTGTTCCTGCTGTCCAGCTTGTCTCAGTTTGTCACCTCGCTCTATCATCTTGCCATACAATTCCCTCCACTTCTTTTGAAGCTCTGACATCTTCTCCTGGACAGAAACTGCAGCATAGTGGTTGTCTTGAATCAACTGATTTCCTTTCTGGAGAAACACAGTGCATCACTTTATTAACAGCCAGCATCTATGAATTTTGGTACAAGATGGAAAACTTGGCTCCAAAGGTGCCTTCACCTTTATCAGTGTTGTAAAGTGCTCCTCATTAGCCAACATTTCCTTCTCAGCAGCCTCGTGCCACTTCAGCTTGCGTAGAACATTTGTTGGATCACGATAGGATTCATCTGATGCAATCTTGTACTTCTCTTCCATCCATATCAAAAGCTCAGCAGCATCACGATTAAACTCCTTACAGAAAATCAATAGGATTAAATTGATTTAACTAATGAAGAAGTATGATCTTGAACTATAGATGAGGTTTTAAGCCATCATACCATCTCTTGGCCCCTTTTTTACCACATTACTAATCTGTTGCCTGTAATTGTCAGTGGCATTGTTGATAGAATATTTTAACCAGAAGAGGACCAGTATATCCTCCTATAATCCTACAATCCTCCAGTATAACTTTGTATCTCAGCATAGAAAACTAAGTTTGGTGCCAAAACTTTGATTAACTGGACTAAGTTTTAAAGGCCCAGAAGAATAGTAAATTATGAGCAGAATAAATTTAACCAGTAGACAAAGCATTCTGTTGATACTTTTCATTCAGAATCTCCTTTATTTTTTTTAATTTTCTATGGTTATAGCTTTGTAAGTTTTATTGCCAGTGCATCATTTGCTCCCTGGAAAACAAAGCTCTGTCCCACAGCCAAAGAGAAAGTGACCTGTAGTAGGAATGCTCAGCAGTTTGTGTTTCTGTCTCATATTAAGATAAGGGGTAAAATTCAAAATTCACAGATTCCTGACCAAATCTGCAGTATCAGTTACCTGTAGTTGTAGGGAATCCAACAACCTCTGTTTTCGCTTGGCATTGCTTTGTATCAGCTGCTCCCACCTTCTCTGGAGAGTGACCATTCTCTCTTCAATACTACCAAGAAAAACAGGAAGTCCAGTGCTGTACTAATATTGGTCCCCCTTGCTTATGCTGCAGTCATGACTGTGATATAAATGTAATCTAGTTTCTACAACTTTTCTGACAGGAAGAAGGTGTCCCATCACCATGTTGGGCTCACCTGGAGAGCAGGTATTGCTTGCCAGCTGCTCTGGATTTTCCTCTTGTATGGCTGTGTCACATTAGTGCGCTGCAGTCATGCACTGGAACACTGAGACCTCCCTCTGCCCCGAATATTCCATAGTAGTGTTATATTAGTTGTAATTAACTAATAACCTCTACTTTGGTGTGAGTGCAATGAGGCTTTGGAATGGCTTTCTACTGGCAAGAAATCAGATCTTAAGGGCACTTTTATAAATTTGTGTAGGGAGTGTTCAAAACATTATCACTCATGATCACAAGAACACAGTCTTCTGATCCAAGAGGTCCATTCTAAACCTCTATTTCTAATTCTTGTTTGCAAAGGGGTCGTCTCACTAGATCCTAGTGGCTCTAGCACAGAAAAAGGAATTACAGGTAACAGTTCAGCTTGGACAAAAACACAAAGGAGCTGCTCCTGAAGAATTTTGCTTGTGAAGTCTTCAGTAACCTTTTAAAAGCAAACTGTATTGCTAATATGTGATAGTGATAAATTAAGGAATTCTTTTTCTGTAAGCATTTAACGAGTTCACTTTAAGGAAGTTTTATCGCTGTAAGTAATTTATGACACAAAACAAATTATTCTAGTGTTCTGCCAAATGCCACTTTTAACCTAAAGCTCATTTGTCCTAAGAGCACAGGAAACCTATTTTTGAAAAGAATTCCTTTTGACTCCCTTATCCATCAAATTGTGGATTGGAGGTCAACTAATTTCTCCTCAGAGAAAATTTTTCATTTCATCTGATCGCACTGAATCATTTATTAAAGCTAAACAAAAAAGGAATGGGTTTAGACTCACACATGAGATGCAAAGTGTCTGCTTTCTACTAGGTTCGCCCCATTTTCATTAAGTGCTTCCACTCGTCTCTTCAGTGCCACCAGCAGTTGCTCAAACTCCTGATGTTGCTTCAGCAGGCTTCGAACAGCATCTACATGGTCCTGCATTTGAAAAAGAAAATTTGATCAGGACTTTTCTTGCTCATATTGTTCTTGTAGCAGTGAAAAAAAAAAAAAAGTTGGACTGTTCTTTCCTCCTTCTCTTTCAGGCAGGAGATAGAGTGTACATTTTGCATGAACCCAAGGACGTTCGGGGCTACAAACAAGCAGCAGGTTTCTATCATATCTCTGTTCTATGTTTCCATTATGGTTCCATTTTCACAGTTTAAGAGAATCTGCATTCTAAATTTGTGCCACCACTCTGGCCCATCTAGGGATATGCAATACAAAAGACTAACTTGTAAAACTTTATTCCACTCAGTTGATTCCAAAGTATCCATGTTTTGAGTTCAGCTGAAAACATAAGAGGCGGTGAGAGACCACAACCTCCTTCTTCACTGATTTTGTGAATATTGTCTGCATTTGTTTCTTTGCTTCATATGCTTTAATATTCTTAAATTAATGAAAGAAAAAGCTTTTTTTAAAAAAAAATTACATTTCTACTTGAAAAATATTTACTATGTTTAAGTTGAAACCTTATTTTTTAATGGATGAGTCAATTTTATATAAACCATATGACATGTACAAACAGCAACAAATCACATCCCTAGCTGTTTTGAATTTTTTTTTTTTTGAGGGACAATGAGCTTTGTTCTCATAAAGATGAGTAAGAAAATAAGAATGTTAATAAGATCCTGAAAGTCTAGTTCCCAAGCATGGAAATGCTGTGATCAGAAGATTAAAGAAGCCAATCTAATAAAGGTTGTTGCTACTCCCTGGATGGGGAGAAGAAGCAGGAGAAAACAAGATCAGCTGCTGCACATACCCCAAGGTCATCCCCCCGGAGAAAGGCCTCATGGCCAGAGAGGGCTGCATTGATACGGTCTCCCTCCCTATTGAACTTCTGCAATTCCAGGCCATCCTGCAGCTTTTTCCATCGCTTTTCCCACATTTCCTCCAGCTCTTTGTTCTCCTTGGCAAGTCTCTCCATGGTCTGGTGGACATCTCTGCTCTTGTTGTTACTGGGTTGTTCCTGGACTACTTTGCGCCCAAGCTCTTCAAGCTGCAGAAACCTTCCCAGAGTCAAAAAGAAAAATGAGACCTCACTGCATGAGGGAATATGAATTCTCTTTCATCACAGCTCTTTGCTCTCTTGGCAATGCCCATCCACCAAGTTTCCCTCCATCCCTATTACCTTTTCCCTGCAGGTTATGCACTACAAAGTGCAGCTGTTTTATTGCTCAGGGATACATGCCGGAGGCAGTAGGTGAGATTTCCCCATCTGGACTGAAAGCCCACATAAGCAGGCTTTCATGTTAAAAGAGAAAGGAGGCCCAACAGTATCTGAAAATTCATAAACAGTGCAGAATGAGAACTGAAAATGATAGCAAATGGAAGCATAAGGCCTGAGAAGGAATGGGGAACTGGAATAAAGCACAGACGGCACTTTCTGAGAGTGTCAGGAGAGCTTGTGGAATTCTACTACTGCAAACATACAGCTCCTCCTTCACCCTCCACCAGCCTTCAGGATAAGTATGCACAAGTTGACAAGGTTTTATGTTTTGCAGCTTTGTCACAAATGTTCAAGTGCGTGTGAATAAAATTTTGGTATCACTTTCATGCACAATTTATGTACATGATTTACATGTTTCATTTTCACAGTACTGTTGTCATACCACCCCACTTTACCCACCCCGACAGAATCTCTCTACCTTTCATTCTGAGAGCCAATTTCTATCAGCAGGTCTTGATGTTCCTTCAGCAATTGCTCTGCAGATCCCACATCCAGACCCATTTCTTCACTGCTCAGTTTCTCCCGAATGCCCTCTGCCCACAGTAGAAGCCTACGGCTGTCCTGCAGGAAGGACTGCTGGTTTTGGGCCCACTGCAGAATGTCCCGCTTCATTTGGATCTCCAGCTTGAGCTTTGCCAGAAGCCTCTCCATGTTTTCTACCTGCTCAGTGATGGCCCTGCTCTCTGCAGGGTTGGTGTCCTTGATCCTTCAATAAAATACATTTGACTGTATGAACAGTTACTTAGAGCTTAAACCAGTACTCTTTAAAAGGAATGGGTTTGGATAGTTAGAGTTCCATTAAAAAGAAAGTCAGCTAAGGCAACATGTCCCCATTGTGAATGCACTGAAAACTTAAAGAAGTAAAAACTTTAATATTTCAAATTTGAATTCCTGTGCACAATTATCTGCTATTTTCCTACCATCACCCTTGCTTCCCCTGATTACCCTCTTTCAGGACCTAAGTGACACCTCCACTAACTAACATTAGTAGAGATGATTTTTAGGAGCCGCAAACAATCCTGAGGTATTCATCCTTCTACAGCGGTGAAGTCTGGAAACAAGCACCTCCCCAATCACCCAGCCATACTCAAGAGAAATCAGCTCAGTCCAGCAGGCAAGTGAGTTCTTTGGATTTCTAGAAAGAGAAGCTTAAAAAGCTGCTCTTTCTCTTTATAGCCATAATTTACAGCATGATCTTAGAGCACTAACAACGAAAATGAAAACAAAAAGAAGGTTCCTTACGATTTTGCAACATTCCTCAAGTATTCAATTTTCCTCTCAGTCACCAGAACCTCTCTCTCAATTGTGTACAGTTTGCGCTTGTCTGACTCCAGCCCAGCAGGCAAGTTCCCTGGTTCCAGATCCCTGAGTTGGACCATCTTGTCTTGCAGTAGCACTCCTATGCTCTGACAGTCCTGAAGAAATGTCCTCACATCAGCCACTCCAATCAGCTCAGAGCCTTTCTCCTCCTTCAGTGTTTCCATGGATTGCCATCTTGAAGCGAGATAACAATTTATAGCCATTGTTACAAATGAACTGTATCTGTTTCCTGTTCAGAAAAAGTCTTGTATAAAGATTTCATCAGGACTTACATGGGCTGGGCGGGGGTGAACGCTAGCACTCCCTCACAACATCAAAGTTCCTATCAGTGTCATCTCAAACAAGGGGAGGTGCTCAGGTGACCAGAACCCTCCGAACACAATGCAATTAAACAACCATGCTCAAAATCAGGACCTGCCTATGCCCACTGGGTGACATGGTAGCAGGAATACATTCACAACAGGTACTAAATACTCTTGGTGAAGTCAAACATGGTTTGATGTTCCTTTCAAGATTTGTGAAGTGTGTCCTCACCCTGATGCTTAAGTAACCAAATCAGCTGCAGTGCTGCAGAACTACCATGCATACAACATTGTCACCTGTGGATGAATTCACATTGGGCTTTAACAGGCACACAGAAATTTCTACAGTTAAGGCGATTTGGTACCAGGGTCTTAGGAGCCCCCCTCAGTCCTGGAGACATGTCACTGAGCTCAGGGTCAGCCTACAGCCAGCTGAGGGCTGCCTCTTTCCCACTGGTGACACTGTTGTCTAGAAGGGATATGAATGGCCAGCTCTCCAATGACCCCCATTAGACAATCCTCTGCTTGTCAGTAGCACTTTTACCTGATGTTGATCTGTTCCATCCAAGTCTGGATCTCAAAATATTTGCTGGGACTGATCTTTCCATATTTAACAGCTAAGTTTTCAATGTCTTCCAGCTGGCCTTTGCCTGCAGCCAGTTCCGTTAAAAATCTCTAAAATGGAAAAATACAAGAATGAAGAACATGGGGTTTTTCCATTTCTGTGGACACAATTCTCAATAACCTCTTATATCCACTTACATCCCACTTTCACAGCTGGCTTCTCCCCTTGCCTGCCTGCTGACTCCATGCACACCTGTGCACACAACTCCTCTGCAGCCCCCTGACCTCCGTGGTGTGCACACAGCATCTGTGCATCTATGTCCCACTCCACTGGGATGCAGGTGCACTCACGGATCTTTTTTCATAATTTGGAACTTTTTTAAAGTGATGTAAAATAAATGACAAAGAATCTTTGTGTGCCATGATATCTGTACAGGATACTGTGTTCACAGGAAGATAAAGGGACAGAGTCACATCAGCTTCAGTAATTTGGCATAGTCTCTACAAAAGAAATATCTGGTCTATGCATGACTCTAAGTTGAAATTAATGAAAACGCTCTTAAAACATAATTTCTCAACTTTATAGTTTCTCTTAAGGTAAAATTGATTTAAAAGGTGTCATCTGTGAAGAGGAAAAAGGGGTACCTGATATTTCTGCTGCATGACCTCTACATTGTCTGCTTGTGGTTGAAGAGTGCGAAAAATGTTCTCTTTATCTCTCATCCATGACTGAAATTCTTCGCAAGAGCTACAGAAGCGATAATACCCGATCATCTCCTCCAGAGCCTTTTTTCTGTTCTGTAAAAGAGATGAAGACTTAACTATTGTTGTAATAACTCCTTACCATTTGAAGCAACAGAAAAGATATCCTTCCATTTAAGCTGCAATACACAGATGGTAGCTTAGTAGCTTTGCCAGACACTGCTGAAAGAGAACAGAACATGAAATTTTATGATCACAGTACTTCTTCCAGAACAACAATGGTTTAAAAGTGTAAGAGAATCATTTGGAGAGTGCTCAGCCTCTGGACAGTAAGGAGGCTGCTGTGCTACCTGATGCTGCTTGCTGAAGACATAAGGCAGAAGTCTCTAAAATATGTAAAAGTCACGTACAACATGTTTGTGTCGGTCTTTAGGGCATGATTAGAGCAGGTGTGAGTGAAGAGCAGCATATTAACAAAATGCAGGTTACACTTTATTTTTTTTCTGGTGTCAGGAAAGACAGCCTGACAGCTGGTGATTTAGGAGCTACAACAAGCAAACATTAAGGGCGGAGGGGGGGAAGATTACACAAAAGAATCTGCTCTTCATAGACTAAAAATACTGGAATGTAAATGGGAAATTTGTCCACATAAAATCTGTTTTGATACAAAACTTCAATGATAATCTCAAAGCTTGAAGTCCTACAGGAATTAACAGGATTGAGGCACATTATTGAACTGAAAAGCAGAAGCCAGCAAAGCACTTAATTTAGATTTTCACTGGTTTGGACTTTTTAATGAACTGCACAGCAGAAAGGGATATTATACCTCAGCCATGCTCTGTAGATGTTCGTAAAGTGAATCTATTTCTTCTTGGGTCTTCCGGATATTCTCTGGAAGAAAGTGATCATCCAGACTTGAGGTTCCAGTGGATGCAATTCCAGATGTTGCCCAGGTTCGACTGAATGGTAGCTTAGTCGTCTTTTGGTTTAAGTCACTTGGGGCTTCCCTCTTTGTTGTCTATTAAGAAAAATTTAACAAAATCAAGGGATGAGAATTTCGGATTTGGAAAAAATTTCACTTGGAAGGAAAGTTTGGATTTACTGGTTCAAATCACAGCATTCTGACCCTTTAAACCAAAAACTTCCAGTATTTTTGGGGAACTGTTTCCACTGTTTTATTCTGAAAAAAGGAATTAAAAAACCTGAAAAAAATTTTGGCTTTTTTAAAAGAAGAACTTTTAATTCAGCTCACTTTAAACCATATTGATTCAGAAAAAATTCTCATTTTCTGCCCAAATCAAAGCTGTTTGGTTGGAGGAGCTTTTTTATTTTCAGAAGTGCCAAGGCAATTTACTATGCTCATGGTTCTCTTTGTGGTGATGTTTTAGTATGTGAGCACTTCCAGTTTCAAAATCTGTGAGTGCCCTAGTGAATCAATACTTCTACTTGTGCATCAACACCATCTCATCACGTGCTTTTTCACATTTCATAGCAAAGTAATAAAATACTTTCCTGATAAAAATTAATGTTGGCTTGATGACGTAAAGGAAAGACCACAAGAGATGCCCATTGCTCTCAAGTTTATTGGGCTAAACACTGAGTAAATATAGACCTCTAAAGAAGCAAGCTATGAAATCTGTCAGTCATTCATTCATCTCCCCTGAATTCTGTTATTAAACGAGCTGATCTTGGGTCAAAAGTTCCCTTTCTAGTCAGTGAAAAAGAGGGGCATCTGCAAGGCTTGACTTCATCTCATTTGCCCTAAAAATAAGGGATGGTAAAAGTTGCTCCTGCAGTTGTGGGATGGTTCTTCACTACATTAGGGTACCAAAAGACTTTGTAAGGATAGTTTGATTAAATGTCTGCTTTTTAAAGATTATTGAAATTAATAATTTTGTGAGAATAAAGAGTGAGAATGCATTTGTGAGGACCAGTAGAGGGTACTAACATGGATGAGAATATTTCTAGCACTTCAAAGAATACTAACTAGGTGTGCTATGAGCAGACAAAGAACTTCTTTATCACCTAAAAAATTGCCCCAATTCTAATTAAAAACTTAATTTGGAATATTCCGTTTTGGCAAAACAAATAAAAAATAAATAATTGAAAAACCATTTCGTTTACATTCTTCAACACAGTGTGACACAATCCCTCCTCTACTTACTGCAGCTGGAGCCTGCTGTGCTGCAGTGTCAGCCTGCTCTTTGAGGCGCCTCATCTCGGAGGAGTAGGCGGCAATCTCCTCCTCCAGGCGCAAGTGACGATGCAACAGCGCTTCGGCGCTCGACTCGTCTTTGCCAAAGTCCTTGCTGGCGAGAAGGGGCTGCCTCTCTCGCAACCACGAATTTGCTTCGTCGATGTCAGCAAAGTACTGAAGGAACATGGGGAGGAAAACACTTGGATTCATGCTGGAAGTGTCATATCCAGCTCCTTCCTCTTTGTAAAATTATGAATAAGGAGAAATTCCATTAGGTCTGTAGCCATAAGGTTACTTCCAGCTGTGGTGAAAGCTATGGATAAGGTAACTCTAAACCCGTGATGTATTTCATGCTCACAACACAGTTAATCCACAGAATTATAGTCAATAAAGAGATTCAAAGATTGCCTATATAGCTGTTTAAAAACTCCTAACTAGCTAAAACTTCATGGTGCATAACAGCAGCAATAAAAGAAACCCACAATGTATGATGTTGGTAGGCATTACTATGCAATACCAACAGATATTTTCTAAATATTTAAGGAACAAGCAATGAACTTAGTCTACAACAGAAGTTTACTTTTTCCAGAATTTGCAATCTGCCTGGATATGGTTGTAGAAGGGTAAAACAAGGTTTTGAGACATAGAATATAGGTACAATGGGAAAAAGAGAATACACATAGTAATGAGGGACAGAGGAAAAACTAAAACACCACAATAGTGTCAAACTTAATAGAGAGAAGAGAGTATTTAGATTTTCTTAAGAAAAAAGCTGTTCAGTTTTGTTCAAACCTTTCATGGAAACAACAGACTGAGCAGAAGCTTAAGAAGGGGAAAATAAGAATACCGGAGATAATGTGATATGATTTAAGAATGTTGCTTTTATACAAATTCTTTATTTGCAGATGTGTGAATGTTTGTGGGAGTAAAATTGTAGGTCATAGTGGAAGTATCAAACTCTTTGCAGAATTTGTGAAGTTCACAGTCAAACTAAGTCTTACAACACGTTTCTTTTGTTGGTGGTCTTTGGAACTTCTTTTTTTCATTTTTGAAATATGTCACACAGCTATCTGATCCACCCTCTAAAAAGACTCTGCATTAGCACTATCACGTGGGTTATTTCCATTAACATTTTTACCTTTAGAGCATCTCCCAGATTTTCTGCGTGTCAGACTTGCAGGAGGATTGAGACTTCACTGCCAGGGATCTTTTTGAAGACCAACAGATAAAGTCTTTCCTGCCACTGCTGTCTTCCACGTGGGGGCATGGGGCAGAGCTGAGCCACATCATGTCCCACACATCACACACCCCAGCAGAACCCTCTTACCTGTTTGATGAGGGCTGCTGCCTGCAGGCGGCTTTTGCGATCAGCCACCTCATCTTGAAGCTGCTGCCACAGCTTCTGGAGGTTGTCTGTCTGCCTCAGGATGTCATCCTGGCGCATGGGGTTCTTTTGGCTGAGCTCCCAGCCCCTCCTCATCACATCTGTACATATGGCCCTGTGTGAATTGCACTCTGCTTCAAGAGCCTAGCACAAGGAGAGAAAACTTGTCAGCACAGCTCATTCCTCACCAGCCGAGAGAAAAGAATGGCTCCTACTCTCTGCTATTGTCATGCAAACATTTCCAAGAGCCTCATGTCTCATCTTTTCATCACTTCTCTCTTCACTCTCATCTCCCTTGGACAGGAAAAGAAGGTGAGAAACACAGAAACTAGCACACTTTTTTTTTGCCCGTCAGAAGTTAGCTAATATAGAACCCAGTGTCTTCACAAATGTCCCACTTCTAGTCCAGTATGAAGCATATTCCTTCTCTACCCTTTCCTTCCCCTCTTTGATAAAAAATGCCTACCCTATACATTTTTTAAAAATTCCAAACTCTGGTCAGGACACTTAAGGTAAGGAATAGTTTGACAGCATTCTTGTAAGTGCTGCACTGACTGAACTGAAAGATGTGGATGTTCTACAAAATAAAATACAAAGACAAGGCACCAGCAGCAAAGTAAGATACCTTGTTCTTCTGGATAGAGGCTGTGATCTGGCTGACATCTTTCCCTAATGTTGTCATTCTTGCCAGCTTCCATTTCTCAGAGATCCATGATTCTTCCTCTTTGCAGTCACGGAAGAATTCAAAAAGCTTCAAAGCCTCTTCTAGCTGAGATTTACTGAACCAAGGAAACAAACAGTGTGTGACAGTCAGAATTAGGATTCTATGAAGACAGTGGTAGATTGATGAAAGAAAAATTTTAAAATCCAGAATTTGAATGCCTTCAGTTCCTCTTCATCATGTATTAATTATGCATGGAATTAGACAAAAGAAACAAAATTACATCTCCTGCTTTCTCCAGGAGATGAGGAGATAACCATTTGCTACTCAGATTTCTCATAAAGCAAGTTATAATAAATGTTGAGAATTAATCTGTTCTTCATCTATGAAAGTGAGTCAGCCTTTCACAATTGCAATCAAGACACTCAAGTTGCTTTTGTTATGTCTTTATAAATGGAGAAATGACAAAATCTTAAATGCTGGGAAGCTGTGCCTTCTGATTAAAGATTTAGGATTGGGTATCCTAGTCAGGAAGAACAGAGCTACAAGCACAGCCCTACCGTGACTTGCTCTGAGCTGTGAGGTTCTGGTACAGCTGACGAAGCATTTGAACTTTTGCATAAAGCAATTCTGATTTAACTGTGCTGTCCTTGCTGATTTCTGCTGTTCTCTGGGTGATGTGCATCAATCTGTCCTCATAGGAAGAGATCTGTGAGTCAACCAAGTTGTGATTCTGCAGCAAATCTACTACTTCAAGGAGCTGCTTCCCACAGTCCTGAGAATTCACTAGCACCTACAACCAAAGTGAGAAGGAAAAAAAAAAAGACATTTTCGGAGAGTCCATCCAGGGCCTCAATGCAAATAAATCAGTTGAAAGGTTCCTGTTGTCTCTCATAGCTTCTAAATGTCCCAGAATGTCAGATAGGTAAAGCTAAAAATCTGCCTATTTAGAGAAATTATACTTTTTTTTCAGTTCCACAAGTTAATGGCAACAATCCAGAGTTTCGATCTGCTGCAGTGCAAGTAAGAGGCTCAACAAACAAGCATCTGTTTTTGCACCTAAGATATTTCTTCTAATTAAGCACTCAAGGTCTCAGAATGTGTGGGTGCAATGAATATCCCTTTGCTATAGACCCATCTGTAGGCAGATTGATTTACAGTCTGTATTTGAAGAATTCCACAATATCTCATTCTATGATATGTTCTAACTGCAATGTTCTTTTATTTGAGGAGCCTACCTGCCTATGTAAATAATGAAAATAAGTACTTTATAGTACTTAATTGGTGACTGATGAGAGGTGCTTATCAGTCTGTCTTCTTTCTAATTGCATCAAGGGATACAATTATTAATCTAGGGTACTATCTTTCCTTACCAACCTTTTCCCATATTCTCAGACTATTGCTGTTCCAATGACAGTATTACCATTAGATATTCTTTGCCTACTAACACTAGGACAGAAATACTTATAGCTTAGAGATAGCTCTTATCTTTAATTTGAAATTCACAGCTTCATGTAGCATGCTGACTCTTTCAGCTTGGGTACAAAGCAACCTGTAGTCATGAGGATTTTTCTGTCTTCAAGGCAAAGGATGTATACACACTTCTTTCCATTACAAAATCAATATGAACCCAGTTATTTCTCATGCTAATGAGAAGATTTTGTGCTCTGACACTCCAGTAACAGTAGGAAATTCTTGCTAAAAGCAACCACTATGCATTTACAGTGGAACTTTCTTTCCTCACAAGCTTATATATCTGTAAGCCTGAGCTAATTCCCATCTGTAAAATTACTGCAGGTACTTCCAGATGCTAATTCAGAAGAATTATGTGGCATGGAAATAGGAGGACTGTTTATTCCAGTTTTGCTTTTGCACTTGTAAACGTAGAAAATATTATTTCCCATCTTTATTTTACCATATAACTTGAACCTGTAGTACATTCCATATAGTAGGATACCTGGCTTTCTGATTAGGGAAACCCTCTATAGCAAAGGCTGTTTTTCCTCATGTAGGTACCTGTGATGATGAACTGAAATGCTTGATTAGGCATCTGGGTAAAAACTGTGTATTTTTTCTATAGTTGATAGACTTATGTCCTGCTGGCACCAGCCAGTCCCTGGAACATGGGGACACACATTGGCAGCACTGCAAGTTGAGTGCTGCTGGAGAGGGCTCAGTACCTGCAGCTCCTTCAGCTCCTCTGTAATGGCATCTGTGTCCCTCAGGAGACCCAGAATTTCCTGCATGGTTCCCAGGGATTGTTCTCGTCTCTGCAGCTGATCCAGGAGATCCTGCCATTGCTTTGAAATGCTCTTTTGCCTACAAAGGAAGAGAAAGAAATTGCCAGTTTGGGCCAAAGACTTTCGACAGCACTGGAGGATTCTCAGTGCTTGCAGATTTAGAGGGGCTAAACGAGCACACACAACTCTTGACATCAGTGTAAGAGGACAGGCCAGGAACACAAAACAGGTAAAAAATATTATTACAGGAATTTTGATTAGTATATCAACTTTCACTGACTTTTTAAAATTTAGACATTGTTTTTAAGGATGTTCATCAAACACCCTTCTGTTTGCTACAGTGCTTTTGCTTGATACAGTGAAAGGCTTGGAAACAAAGAAGTGTTCTTTAAATAGCTGCTTAAAGTAAAATATTAATCTAAACCATATCGTAAGTCACAATCTGATCTCATAGTTTGATTTACTCTTTTTTAACTGTTTTTCCGAGTTTTCACAGAGAGTCTTGGTTTTCTCTGAATTTAGAAAAGCACTAAAATACCATGAGAGAAGTTATTTGTATGGCATTCTTAGATACTCACAAACCAGGTTGTATAATAACCTGAGATAATCAGAGAATTTATAATTTCTCAATATTTGCTCCAGAATGGAGTAAATCTGAGAATATCATGCCTTAGCCAATTCATATCTCCCCAAATTGCAGACTGAAATAGAAATAGGCTGATTTGGGAAAAAAATAGTATCTCTCTAAGCATTTTTTGATGGCAGATAGAATATTTGGTAGAAATTTGTAGGTATATTTTCATATATAACAAAAATACCTAAAAAATATTTTTCACCCCAAATTGGTCTGAGCCTTTGATCATTCAAGGAAAAACGTTAGATTTTTGAAGAAGATTAAGTGTTTGCTTTATCTGCTGAAACTGTTCACAGGTAGAAGAAATTCCTGACAGTTCTACTCATGAGGAGCACAGATAGGACTCACAGTTATAATTAATTTCCTTCCATCACACCACAGAATTTCAACTAATATTGACCTCCACCACTACACAGTTTCTCATCCACCACTCACTTCTGCAGGATTTGATCTTTGCCGTGGTAGTTCTCCTGGCTGATAACGGTGGCCATTTCATCCAAAGCCATGAAGCGTTCCCTCCTGGGCAGTACATCTGCCACAATGGCTTCCAGCTTCTTGCCCGCAGCCTCCATCCTGTCCACACTCTCTGGCCAGAAGTCCTGCTTCCCGATCACTTTCCTCATGTCTTCCAAGTAGGACTCACGCAGGGCTGCCTTCTTCAGGAACCTCTGGGCTAGCTGTTCCAGCCTTTCCAGCCTCAACATCTCCTTTTGCAGTGCTTTTCCACGGCTGTGCTCTGACTTTTCCAGGATGATCCAGTGCTTTTCCACATCCTGCAGCATCTTTCCCTCTGGGGGCAAGTATGGTCGTTGGTTGTTGGCTCTCTGCTTGGTCCTGATGTTGAAGAGATGAGCTTCAATCATGCCCTTCTCTTGGTATTTGGGGGGTTTCTCCACAGTGCGGAAGGTTTTAAAGTTGGCCATGAGCAGCCACATTTCCTGAAGAGAGTTGGGGAAACGATGGTCGTCCAGTTCCATCACCTTCTGTTTAATCCATTTCAGGAGGTCAGAGACCATCTGCTCATACTGAAGCTTCAGGTCATCTATCTCCTTCAGGAAGAACACAATCTGTGATGGGAATATAAAATTACAAGCCACGTAAGAAACAGAATGAAGCAAGGTGGGTGAACAGAAAGCAGTGTCTTCAGCAGTCATCACATTTTTACACTGATGTGGTGATAGCTGTCACATCTGAGGCTAGGTGAAATCCTAGAACAACCTTCCATAAAACACAGATAAATCAGTATCTAAAGTTTCATTTCAGTTTTTGTTTAAGAAAATATTTTGGAATAAACAGCATGGTTCACATTTTTTGTTTTGCAATTGAAAAAAACACAGATTTTTTTACCAGTCTCATTCCTCAACCCAAAACAATTCTAGCCTAATGTGTAATTACACTCTTTTAGCTTCTCTACTTAGGATCTTAGGAGACCATCTGACAAGATCCTGGTTTTCTCACATGCATACAGCAGACTGTGGTCAAACAGCCCCTTCTCAATCTCTTCTGTTGAAAATATTTCTCTTTATAAAAATTACTAGAAAATGTTTTGTGGCCAAAAAGGGCTTTGGTAAGGATGTTAACTCTGATTCAATACTAACTTTTCAAGACCAAGACATTTATCTATGTGTTTCATTTGTAGCCTGACCTGCCTTTATTTCAAGTTCAGGTAAATACTGGAACAAACATCTAGAATTAAACCCCTAATGAAACAAAAGGTGTTAGAACGAAATCATCCTTTCTTTCCATTTTTCATTTTTTCCATTTTCATATTATTGTTTTCCTCACCCTAACTTAGTAAAGACACTGATCTTTACTCCTGCAAATGTCAGGTTTAGTGCAGAGCAATGTTGTCTGCCTCTATCATTCTGCTGAGTTTGGCTGCCCCAGCCAGGCAGGTTAGTGAGGGAGATGGCATGAGAAAAGACCCAGTCGTCCCAAGTGGTAATCTGCTTTGGCTTACCATAAAGTGCACTTGGCAATGACTAAGTGCTGCAGTCCTGTAAAAGCAGTAAAATAGCACCAACCTTTAGTGCAGGAAAAGCAGCCCGTGACATCAGGGCTCCCTTCTGTATTTTCTGCCATCGTACCCAGCTCTTGCTGAAAGATCCTAGCAAATGCATGGTCACCTCAGACGGGAGAGGGAAAGGAGATTTGCCTTCTGGAGCTGTTTCTCTCTGCCATCCTGGTCATACACACACTGAACTCAAAGGCTTCCTTGACACATTCAGGCTTCCCTCCCAATCCTATTAGTAAATTCAGAGCCATCTATTTGAGGGGACTAAGGACCTGAAGAGATTAACATCTGTTTCCTTCTCCTTCTGATTGCGTGTGTCAGAAACACAGGAAGATGGGAATGCAATATTAGAGACAGGCTAAAAATAGGGAAGGAGTCAAAGGGAGAAAAAGAAGCAGGTAAGTGGAGAGAGAGAAAAGAAAAAATGGAAAAAAGCAGTGGAGCACAGTGAGAATTGAAAACGATAGAGTAAGCAAACTGCTTATTAATAAAATATGAAAGTTATGGCCTGCTTGCTCCTTATAGTTCCTCTAATACATGCTTGTGGACTCAAGGACTATTTTGTGTTTATCAAAAGATAAATAATGTCTCCTGGCCAAAATTCAGTGACCCATGTGTAGAGCTGTGAAGTCCTACTGCCCACTCTCCTCACTGATGCCCAAACTTTGACTGAATTCCAAGTCCTGCTCCCATCTAATGCATCTCTTTGGAGAACATGCTGCTCTAATACATATACTCCTAGAGTATCTCTGGTTGGAAGGGACCCATAAGGATCATGGAGTTCAAATCCCTGCTCCTTGCAGAACTACCTAACACTGGGTCTTCTGACAAAGAGCATCCTCCAGACACTCCTTCCCCACTAACAGGCTTGGTGCTGTGGGGAGCCATGTTACAGAAGCATCTAATCCTTGTCCCAGACCACATTTCTAGCTGACCAAACCCTGCTTTGCAAAACCTTTTCACTTTGTCACCACCAGGGAAGCCTCAGTGTGGATTTTTGTTCTTCCCTCTAAGCAATGTATTCCTCCTCTTGACTGCACAGGCAGTTCTCCAAATCCAGATGCTCACAGGACCCATCCTGGATGTGTAGGTTTTCTGCAGGCTATTTCTTTCGTAGTTTTATCAAAACAAGAACAGATTTCTCTGGAGATAGAACAGAAATCCTCTCATGGGAAGTGGCCTTTGGAGGAGCAACTACAAAATTTCCTTAGTTTTCCATCAGTGGGATGCAAGAAATTTTCAATATAGCTCATGATTTTATGTGAAGTGAATTGTATGACGAAACAGAAAAAAACCTTAACTTAGCTAAATTTAACTCAGCTAAATTTAACAAAAAAATAATAAAAATTCAATAAAAAGTTTAAATTTATCCAATTTAGCTAGCATTCTCTCAGTTTTATTTGTTGTTGTTGTTGGTAGTGGTATTATTTTGGTTTTGTTTCATTTGTTTGGGCTTTTTTTTTGGTTGTTTTTTTTTTTCATTTTCCACCTGAGGAATTAGAAAGAAAGGATGAGGATTTTCAAAGGAAAATCATGATCCAAAGAAGGGATCATCATTCCTATTAAATGAGAAAACTGTTGACTAGGTCTGCTTCTGCCTAGTCTTAATCTTCTCCCAATATTATTGAGATCTCTATGACTCAAGCTGCCTTGGAACCATACTAGCTCTCAAACAGAAACAGTGAGGCCAAAAAGAGATTGATTTTCTGTGGGATAATTGCAAACCTCTTGGAGATCAGTGAGTGTACAGGCTCCAGGTACAAGTCTCAAAGTACAAAGTCTTTCAGATGGCTGTGCCTTTTGATTCAGTTCAAATGATCCTGAAGCTGAGCTTGCACAACCCCCCCCCACACTTCCAAATTAAATTTAGCTTTACATTTTTAACTTATAACTTCCAAAGATAGCAATGCACTTACTTTGTTAAGTCTCTTTTGTATTGTCTGGCCTTGTTTCAGCCTGGAGAAGTAGTGGTAATAGAGTGACACATAAGTCATGATGGATCTCTCATCTGGATAGGGCACTGCCACATCCTCAGCATCAAGCAGTTTGCTGATTCCAAATTCTTTCTCAGCAACATTAAAGGCATTGTTCAGGTTTTTAATGGGCTGGTCCTGCCGCAGTGAGCTATAGTGGATAAGATCAGGCCTGGGCAAGGAGAAAAAGAGGGCATGGAGAGGAAGGAAGATTTATGTTTGTACTAAGTTCGTTCAGATCATAAACTGTTTATGAGACTAAGTTAATAGTCACGTAACTGTTAATGTTATGTGACATTAACACTGAAATTACTTTGACCCTGAACTTCATTCAAGAGCATTGTACCTTGCCTACATAGAAGGAAGAAAATTGTTTTCTATGAAATTGAATTTCCACTCCCAGCAAATGTCTGCCCTTAGTTCTCCTCTTTGCCAATGGCTGAAAACCAAAGCCCACTACAGAGACACTTGTGAGAAGAGAGGTGACTCCCAGCTGGGGAAGTTC
The DNA here is from genome assembly GCA_013397155.1 of Irena cyanogastra. NCBI lineage: Eukaryota > Metazoa > Chordata > Aves > Passeriformes > Irenidae > Irena > Irena cyanogastra. Next base: position 645,606 of record VWZV01011296.1, on the reverse strand, counting down.
CACAATCACACTATGGTGTCCCCTGTAAGATACAGCAGAACTGTTGAGGACAAAGAAGCATTCAAGGTTACCATAGGTGGTTTCTCTCTCCTGCTTTTGGCTGTTTTCTTCACTCTTTTTCAAAGGGACAGAGAAGGGAGAAAGAAAGAGACTGAGAAGTTGCTTACTGTATTACAGTTGAACAGGAAGATATACATGCTCTAGTAGCATGTTCAAGTTCATACAATAAAGCCACTGCCTGAAAGAAAAATTTTAGAAAAAGAGCAATGGGAACTTGGCTGAGGGGCTAAGACCAAAGGGGCAGTATTGTTAAAATATGTGATATTTCCCTGGAAATTCAATATTATACCCAACTGAAGGAGCTACCAAGCAGGAGCTTTTGGTCCTTCCTTTCAAGGAGAGAGAGAATACCCATTTAAGAAAGAGTACTCTTCAGTGAGAAAGGGCAGAGACTATCTGACAGTTTCTTGGCAAAAACTTGTAATTCAGGCCCTGAAACAACTTGTGTCAGAGCTAGAAGCAGCAATAAGCAACTCTGCCTGAACTGATCCATCAAACCTTACCTGTGAGCATGTATGAGTGCATTGAAGGCCAGCCCATCACTCCAACTTTTGGAGAAGTCCTTCACACTCACATTGGAATAGCTGGCAGTTTTATGCTGACACCATAGCAATAAGGCTTCATTGGCAAATAGAACATCAGCTCTACCTCCAAATTCTTCCTGTGAAGAGAACAGAGAAAAGAAAAATCAGTGTCAACAATATATGAAAATAGTATCAGTGAGTTCACACTTACGTTTCCAAAGGTCACTTTGTATTATTTTTGTTCAATTCACAAATCCCCTTGAGGTCATGACTTAGAGACTGTATCTGCCATAAAGGTAGAAAAAATTAACATGAAAATAGAATCTTTCTGTTTAAAAAAAAGTGAATTGAATGAATGCAGAAACTATAAGGTGAAATGCAGGTGCTGAAATTTTTAAAATGTTTCTCTTCTGTAAGGTCTGTAGAAAATAAAGTTCTGTTTATTTGCTTATTTAGCTGTGAAACAGAACTCAGAAGCAAAATATGATATATTCAGGTCTACTGCTAGAAATTATTGACTTTGATTTCATAATACCTTTATAAAATCTCGTTTCTCATGTTCTTAGAATACACGTTAAATAATTTAAAAGGCATGTTTTTCTTCAGAGCAGCATCATGGGACTCAAATCTAGAGAGAACTCTTGACAGAGAAATCCGACATGAAGTCAAAAGCCCGTAAAAAATTTGTAGAAAAGAGTGAAGAACACGAATGTTCTTTCTATCTCCAAGTCACTGTTTTGTCGCTTTGAGAAAAAAAACCACAGATGCAATTGCACAAGCAAAAAGACAAAGACACAGTTTTACCTTATCAAGTTTGATAGATGAAATCTGAAATCGAAGGATGATGATCCAGATAAGGCCCAGGATTAAGGTTCTGTCACCATCTACGATATTCTCAGGACCAATCACTTTTACTTGTACCTGCTAACAAACCAGTATCTGTTCAGCAAAAAAGCACTCGTGTGCAGCTCTCAGTGTAACAAACTGTTACTGAGGAGGGTGTTCAGGCCATTTTCTTAAGCAAAGAGGTTTAATGTTTACCTCTTTTCATCCGTCCACAGATTTGCAAGCTCCTATACCAGCTAATGATGAATTTCAGCAAAAGCAGGGCAAAGGGTTAGTGGTCTCAAAGTTTTTAAGTTCCTATATATTTTTTGAAAACTGGTGGTTAGGGAGCAGAAAGAAACACATTTCTTTCCTCCTAAGGAGAGGAATGTTAGCTGTTTATAAAACACATTACTCAAATAACAAAGAAATCAAAATTTGATTAATTTTTTTTCTTTAAATAAAATTTCTGGCCTGTCTTCAGAGGATATATTATTGTGTGCTAGAGGGGGAAACTACAATGAACATGATGCCATGATTAATTAATAACATATATAAACTGTTGTGATCTCTTATAGCAATATTAACTTACCTTGGATTTCAGAAATGTGATGGCTTTGCTGTTGTTCTCTAGAAAATGCACTCTCATCTTTCCCCGGCTTGGTTTGGGCAAAGCTTCTCCAGAGAGTAGCTCCAGGAGTTTCATGAGAGAGATGCCATCCTTCAAGTCTGTGTAGATATCTTCTATCTCAATCTTTACCTGTAAACACCAGCCAGGCAATACAGCTTAACATTTGGCACAGAGACTAAAACAAAACAAACAACATCTTCTTGATGTTTCACTCAGTCTTCTCTATGACAGTGCATATATCCACAGAGTGGTGAGTCTTAATTCAGAAAAAATGGATTTGCAGGAGGACTTACATTGTTTGAGAAAGTAGTCTGAAGTTTAAGAAAAAACAACCAAACAAAAATACAAACCCACAATGGCGTAAAAAAGAAAAAAGCAGGAGATTTTGAAAAATTAAAAAAAAGAGCATTTTCAAAATCAAACCTTTTGGAAATGCTGACATTTTTTATTCCAATTCAAGTTAATCTTTTATTTTATCAGAATAATTTTATTCTGAGCTGTGCATTTCATTTAAAAGTTGAGCTGGTAATCCCATTCAATGACTCATCTTTTACTCCATAGTCTCAACAAAGTTTGTCACGTCCTGCTTGGACCTGCACTACCACCCAAAGTCTCCATATTTTTAGCCAGAGTCTCACACTAAGTGAGAAGTTATGATCATTTACAAAAATGTGCTTTATTGCTGCCAGGAATGAGGTCACCCAGAGCTTAGGTGGTACAACATGACACAGTCTGTACTCTGACCTAACAAGAACTCGCTTTGGGTGTTTCCTTTTGGCCTTATGCCACTTGCCATCTAGAAGTGTCACTTCATCTAGAAGTGGCATTAAAACCATACCACACACCTAAGAATAATTTACTGTGATTTTGAAATTGCAGTAAATAATCTTTTTTCATCAAAACAAAGAGAGAGAGAGAGAGAGAGAGAGAGAGAGAGGAAAAAAGAGAGAAAGAAAAAGGAAAGGAAAGGAAAGGTTCGGAAAGGTTCGGAAAGGAAAGGTTCGGAAAGGAAAGGAAAGGTTCAGAAAGGAAAGGAAAGGTTCGGAAAGGTTAGGAAAGGAAAGGAAAGGAAAGGAAAGGAAAGGAAAGGAAAGGAAAGGAAAGGAAAGGAAAGGAAAGGAAAGGAAAGGAAAGGAAAGGAAAGGAAAGGAAAGGAAAGGAAAGGAAAGGAAAGGAAAGAAAAGGAAAAGAAAGGAAAGAAAAGGAAAGGAAAGGAAAGGAAAGGAAAGGAAAGGAAAGGAAAGGAAAGGAAAGGAAAGGAAAGGAAAGGAAAGGAAAGGAAAGGAAAGGAAAGGAAAGGAAAGGAAAGGAAAGGAACTATCTTTTTTTAATGCAGGGAATATTTACATGTTAAGAGGGAAAAGGACAGACAACAGGCACGCACCTTCTAATTTCTCATCAGTTATTAATTAAGAAATATTTTCTCCAGAGAAAGAAAAAAACACTAGAAGTGTAAAAAACAAGTTAGAGAGTCTTTAAGTCTCTGCTGTGTGTGGCACAAGGATTTACAACTTGCTCTACTGATTATCTCCATAAAAAACCTCCCTGTTTAGTTGCCAACTTTATTCCTTTTTGCATATTTAACAAAACTTAAAATTCTGCTTATGATATACTACATTAAAAAAACCTTAAAGCTGTTATATTCTGTGACATTTCCATAAATGAAGAATAGTTCAATCTGAACTTGTAAAAAGACAGCAGCATATATCTGCTTTATGTCTCACCCAGCTGTTATTTTAATAGCTTTGTTGCCTCATTCTTCTCATAAAGATACCAGTCACAGATAGCTTAACAAATTCAATCCAATAGCATCCTTAATGCTAGACTTGAAGTAGTCAAGAGTATAATTGAGAACACTGCAGTGTCCCTAGTATGATCCAATCACCTCAAAGAGTGCCTTGGAAAGCTGGGACTAAGCTGCCAGGAGGACCTAGATAAGCTCTGCGCCGTCTCTACCGTATATGGTTTGGAAAGCTCTCACAGGCTTTGCTCCCAGACTTTTATGATACGTGAACAAGTACATTGCAGGGACTTCAGACTGGCATTTTTATCTCTGGACTTGAAGGCATTTTTAAAATGAGAAAGTATATGTCTACAGCTAAACAGAACTGATTTCCTGCACCATAAGAACCTAACTTTCTGCAGGTGGCAAAACAAGTGTGCATTTTGCATTTGTTCGCTCCCGTTACAAAAAATAAATTTGAAAGTTCGTTGTGCTCTGCAGCTGCCTTTGTACGAATCACAAACTTAAAACATTACACTGAAGAAACACATCTGGTACCGAAATATGGTGACAAGCTACAGTGTACCCAATGGCCTGGTCCTGCTTGGTGTCCCCAACATCCATTTTCATTACTATCTACTACAGACTCTAGAAAATGGAATTGTTTTGGATGATGTCATTCCTTTCTGTGCCATAGTTACATCATTTGTGCCTGAAACTTTATCTGCAGTAAGGCTGGAGACTGAAATATGCTCTTGTTACCTCGCACACATATCTACTGCACACTAGCTCTGAAGATTTTTTGAAGCCTGAGAGCTACAGAAAACAAACTGGTCTGTACTTGCATGCAATTCCCAAAATTAAGGCTACTTTTTCAGAGCCTTCGAGCAGCAACTCAAACTGAACTGATCAGGCAAAGCAGAAAGTCAGAATTTTTGGCCAGGCAATTAAGAATTGAGCATTGCTTGGGGAAACCCCGACACTTGCAGATATTTTACTTACAGGAAAAAGACGCAAATAAGGATTTTCCTCTAAGAGGATCACCAAAGTACAATGGACATCACAATATGATAGGGTTATACAGTCTACAAAATGAACCTTGATTTCAGAGAAGACTGGTAACACGGACAAAGAAGACAGATGTGAGGTAAAAGATCCAGCATTCTGGTTAAGCAAATCCTTCCTTGCTTGCACATGACAACATTCAGAAAAAAATACATTAAAAATAACATAAAAAAGGATACAGAGGGTAAAATAAAATAAAACAAAACCCAGAAAAAAGATCTTCAAATTGAAGGAGCTACCTACATTATTCCTGGAGAAGACATTGTTCATCCAGTTGGTGAAGGTTTTCTTTTGCATGGACATACGCTGCTCCTGCAGCTTTTTGATATGATCTTTTTCATATTCGGTGCCCATGGTCACCTAGGAAGTCAGAAACCTCAGTAGGCTGCTGAGTGCTGAAGAGATCTGCCAGGCCACCTACAAAAACCAGTCACATGCCCAGTGTATATAGGAAACCCAGGATCAACAGGTACAAGATTCAATACCACACCCACACCTTCATTTCCTTTTGCTTGCACTTTGCACTTGAATTTCAACAACTTCATTTTTAACTTGATCTCACCCTTTAAAAATATGTCTCTAGCTTCGGGATGAAAATGTGACATGTATGTATGCAGCTTTATTTTCTTGCTGTCAGCCTCCACCCAGTCTCCTCGATCCCATGAGGAGCACCACTACCTGATGTCCAGCCACACTTCAAGGTGTGCTGAAAGCACCTCACAGAGAACTGATCTAACACACTGCCAGAAGGAGGAATCCACAAATGACTTCCAAAAAAGAAAAGGTGTGTTGTGTTCTCTGAGGACTGGTTGAGATTCTGTCCTTGGCTTTCAGACTACAGTATTTCCAACAGAAATCAAAGAGCTGGTTAGAAAGGAAATGGAACCAGCTTGTTTCTTTCCTTTCATGCGTTAAGTTTTTGCACATCTGTCACAGTAAGGATGGTTACACAGGTCCATAATCACATGAACAAGGTCCTAGCCTGGGTGTCAGGAAGCATTATTCCTCTTCCCTACTCTTGTCTACCTCATCCATACCAGTGAAAAGTCAGGCTTGTAATTCCTCACAACACCCAAGCTGAATATTCAGAAAGATTAGAATGGAGGAGTCTTGCCTTTAGAGTCTGTGACACAATAAACTGGATTTCAGCTCAGCTGAATAGCTCTTTTGAAGACACTCAGCTTACATTGTAAATTGTAACAGCAGTGGCCTTGCTGTTATGAAGGCAAGAGGATTACTTAAAAAAAGAAAAAAAGAAAAAAAAAGAAAAATCAGTGTATGATTCATGGCTACAGACACCTTTAGTGACCAAATATCATCAGCTTGAACTATTGCCATAATTACAAGTATTACCTGGACATCAGCCTGCTGGGAAATCAAGAAACTTGTTGTACTGATAGGAGAGGAGAGAGGCGTCTACTGCTCTCAACCCACTGCAAAGAGAGAAAAGAATGAAAAATTAAAACACCTGAGAAACTGTGAGAGTGTGGAGCAGTGTGACATAGTACCCAAAATTCCATGTCTGTTTTGCAAAGGCAAAGTTCTGAACAGTTACAGGCTTTGTACCCACATAATTCATAAAACATAAAATATTGAGAAAGAAGACTTTATCTGTCCTAGCATGAGAAGACAGCAACAGGGAACTAGCAACAACAGTCATTTCAAATGGGAAATCCCTTAACTTTCTATGCTCTGATTAGTATTAAAAAAAAATTGTCATTTTACAATATTAAGAGGTATGGAAAGTGCAGAAGCAATGATTTGTTACTGCATTTTTTGTTATTTCTTTTTGAGGCAGATGTTTCTTAAGCCTCAGAGCCTGACTTCCTCAGAATAGGGGCAGCATGGAAGTCTGGTGGTTCAGCAACAACACAGGGAAGGGTGATAGCTGTAGATAAAAGCCTAATGAAAGGAAGGATTTAGCAAAATCTGAAACAAAATTATGGAGAACATCCTCTCAACATTTTCTTATCTTGTGAGCTAGTTCAGCACTGCCTACTTTCTCAGTTTGAAGAGCACGTATTCGAAGAATTGCCTTTCCCTGCTGGAGAGGTGATATTAACTCACTCCCATGTAATAACCCATATAAGTGACCCATATCATAATGCCATTTCTGAGTTTGCCCAATGCTTCTCTGAACATCTGCAGCCTTCTTTTCAAGGATTCCTATCCAAACACTGCAGTCACCCTGAATAATGATGGCACTGGTTTCATTTAGGTACAAAGGAAGATTACTTGTTGAGCTACTGTCTCACATAACAGATCACCTGTTTCATCAGGTTAGAAATGTTCCCTGTATGGGTAGATGCTTACCTAAAGACAGATCTATAATAGATTATCTGCATTTGCAGGATATATAAACAGAGCTAGGAGCCAAAACTAGTCATAGTGGTACATTACAAGAAAAGAAAAGACCAAAGAACATGGAAAAAATGGATGTACCCAGTTTTGGAGGAAGTCCTTTCTGACATTCAGCAGCTGGTTTTTCTGAAGAATGGCTTCCACTGGACCAACTCCTACATTCACCTTGCAGCTTTAATGCAGAGTGACCTTTGATTTCAGGAACAGAGACTGAGTATTTATGACCTACCTATGAACCTTTCACCTGATCTGAAAGAAATTAACCCATCAAGACACAACAAGTAAAGGTTGTCACTGGCCGTGTCCAATTCTTACGCTGAATAAAATAATATATGAAAGTCACCAAAATTCCTATAAACCAGTTGAAAAGTCATACATAACTCTTAAGGCTTTGGTAAAGAGCATCTTGCACAATTGAACGGGAAGTTCTGCCCTTCTAAAGAAATTCTTACCTGGAAAATTGAACCTGACAATGGACTCACAAAATGAAAGCACAGCAGAGAGTACAAAGATCAGAGCGATAGCCAAGTGGTTAAACTGGGACACAGCAAATGAGAAGGTGAAACTGTGAAGTGTTAGGAATTTGCTCAGCACTGCTTTGAGGAAGCTTTTTCGTGCACAGATACCTGCTGCCGGCAGGGCAACTGGAGTCAAGCTGGCAGCACCAGCTGATTCCAAAGTTCACTATTCATAGGCTTCTCATTAGTAACAAAAGGGAAAATAATTCTGGTGACTTACAAGATAGCAGTGAGTTCTTTCTGGCCTTTACAAGGTCACACATGCAGAGGACACATTTACCTGGCATCACTGCCAGGAATCAGAAAGTTGCTGCTGGGAATCAGTACTAGAAAATGGGCAATCATCTGAAACCGGAGTCTGTAAGGAAAGATGTCAATCTCAGAGATGAGATAAGGGAATAGCAGTGTTTTCCCTTTTAGCAAGTGTAGTTTAGCCAGCCTCCAAAAGGGACAGGAGGAAACATATGAAGAAGAAATTAGGAACCCACCCAAACTCAGGACAGATAAAAGTTGATCAGTAGATTCTGTGTGTTCGTATGCACACTAGAGAAATATATATAATGTCACATAAAACTGCTAAAAATAAATAAGTTGAATATTTATATTACAGGTATTTCTCAAAATGTTCCCTCCAAATTCCTGGACTCATGTCCTGGATTAGCCAGCTAATACTGTAAGCTGTTGGTTTAAATACGGCACAGGTTAGGTGCATTGGCTAGGTTGTGTGTGTTGAGAAAATGTCCTTGCTCCATTCAAATAGAAGGCAGAGGACCAGTGGGTGAATTGGTCCTGGATGCAGGTATTTCTCCCTATTGCAAGTTAATTATTATCTATATAGTTAAATGTGCGAATTGCTGTCTTTGATTTTTATGATGATACAAGGCAATCAAAGATATGGTATAAAACTTCACTAACTCCTGAATATCCTGAATTATTATCCTGAATAAAGTTCAAAGTTAAATGGTGGACACTTATGTGACAGCGATAAATAAAGCCATTTCCTCAGTTATTTATACCTAACAAAGTAAAAGGAAGGACACAACAATATTTGCGTGCAGTTTCCTGGAGGGATCAGGAAAAAATCACCCATCTAGGCTAATTATGGGCCCTCTCTTGCTTGCCTTTGCAGAGAAGGAAAGCCTTTCCACTGACCTCAGGAAGAAGAGCCCAAAGAGTACCCTTCCCTTGCCTTGTTTCCAGCCTGAAGTGGTTTTCCATGATGGCAGATGTACTTCCTTGTTTCCTAACAGGAAGGATCCTGATCCAGATCCCTCTCTACAAAATAGCCACCAGTAAGATGTGCTAGAATTTCTTGCCACCCTTCTTTATCTGTCCGCAGTCTTGCTCTGCTTAAGAGGAAAACAGAGATCAAGCAGACCTCCTGCACACGCAGCCTGTCTTGCAGCCCCAAAACTCCACAGTTTCCAGCCCGTCCCCCACTGCTCCTCCTGTCTTGGCAACACCATGTAAATCAAAGAAGGACATGACACTTATTTCTATCTATTGAACACTTTTTCTTAAATGTCATCATTGTCCTCCTCTCATAACATGCATGTGAACTTCCAGCTCCTCTCTAAGATGGGAAGAAATGTTTAATTCCCTTGCCTTAAAAAGCATAGATGGGACAGTCACAGGGATGCAGATGCTGAGTTTGTTGCTCCCACTCCCATCCCTGTTTTCAAGTGAGGGCTGATCACCACGAGCTTTCTCAGGGCAGCACGGGCTGTGCTCTCCAGGCAGCAGCACTGGCTTCCCTCCTCATTGCCTCCGGGGATGGAGGATCTACCAAAGAGGAACACACACACAGTTGGATGCAGACGCCTTCCTGGGCTAAAGCATCCCCACTAAGGCCATTTGTAGCTGACAGTCCTGTAACTTAATGAGCCCTTTATTGTGGCAAGCTGCTACAGCCATGCTCTGCGCTGCCACTGAGCAAAGCCAGCTCCGATTTCAAAGCCCTGTGACCACTCACACGCCTGCTCGTGCGGGGGGCCGAGTCTATTCACATGGCTCAGGTGAGAGGCTTGGCACAGTCAATCACCCTCCGGTACGGTACATAAGCTGTGCATACACACCTCTCTGAAGGTACAAGAAAATCCTGTCTGATCCCTGCTAAGGAGAGGGTTCCCCAAATTTCAAAGAAAATAAGCATGTTAAATGTAAACACCTGCATGACAGCTCAGCCCTTTCCCCCCACTGTGTCTCCAGCCATGTTACTTCCACAAGATCTCAAAACATCTGAACATTGACCCCATGGGGTATAAAGGCAGCCTTCTCCTGGGGCTACAGCTCACAGTGTGCCGAGCCAGCAGAGAAATGATCCTGCTGCCTGGGGCCAGCAATCTGGGTCCCACAGGTGGCCTTTCCCTCTGTCACCCTCCCCAGCTCCAGCAAACAGCTGATGCTCAGTTTCATCAATGTGGTGTGGACACAGGTGAGCTGAACCATGATCCCAGAATGTTTCCTAACCACATCGAAGCACATTCCTAACCACACATTACACATAATCTTAGACTCCATTGTGGCACAGAGGAATATATATATAATATTATATAATATATATAATATATATAAAATACTTTATATATATACTTTTATATATAAAATATACTTTGGGTATTGAGAACAGTGGAGAGGAGCAGAAGAAGCTGTTCACTCGTTCACGGAATATGGAATACTAGAGCTGCAGAAAAGTTGGGAGGAGTTAGTCAAAAGCAGCTGAGGAGAGGCATGGGAACCTCCAGCTCGGTCTGCAGAGATTCCCTGCTTTCACAGGCCTCTCAGCTGAACTTTTGTCCCAAAATAGCCACATATTCCTCTCAGCTTCTTTCCCCAGAGGACTTCAGGACACCCCGCCCAGGCACCCCCTTGCCCTGCCCCCTACATACCTGCTGTGCCAGCACCGCTGTCACCGGCCTCCCCGGGGTGCCACCCACCCGCAGGCAGGATGGAGCTTCTCTAAAGCTGAGCTCTGCCTGGGAGGATCCAACACGGCATCCCGAGATGCTGGGTTGTTACAAAGCTCAGCCTCCTCGTGCTCTAGTCTAAACTGAAGTTGCTTTTCTCTTTGAATAGTTGGCTAGCAGCGACATGACATCAACAGGGAGCAGAACTCAAGCAGAACAGTCGAATTACATCATCCAAAGGAACTGGAGCCCCTCACTGCATTTGAAAAAGAGGACAGCTTAAAGCAAAATCAGATGGATTTATTTTTCCTGGCATGAAGAAGTTCAGTCATCTTTTTGAAACAGAAAATATATGTTTGCTTGTTTAGTCATGAGTTAAAGATATTTTCTCCCTGGAGCTGTTTATATTATCTTGAAATTTCCCTTCTGTTTCTGAACCTCAAATAGTTAACATAAGATCTTCAAAGGCTTTTTGAGATGAACACATGGGACAAAGGACTTTTAGTCTCTTTCCATTTCATACATAGATAAAAGCTTTTAAGTGACAGAATAGCCTTAATATTTTGAACATAAAACTGAAACTGGGCCTTAGAAATCACCGTGTTGGCAATGCCAGATCTAACTGGCATATTTTTATCATTTAGTTCAGGTATTTCCATTTTTTCATTGCTGCTAATGAAGACTTGCATGAGAGTGAAACTTCTTATTCACAGCTGTATTTTGAGGGGTTGTATACCAGGGGTTGTATATATAATTTTGTATATTGGACTGATAAAACACATAGCTCCATTATTGATGGAAGAAAACTGTGGGATTCACATATGGAAGTGGCTCCCAGCACCCTCAGCGCCAGAGCACTGCACCTACCCCCAGGGACACTGCACACCATGGTGTGCTCTCAGGTTTTGGTCCCCCACTACCCTGACTAGCAGACTACTGACTGCTAACCAGCCCAGCCATCCCAGTTTCCTTGTGAAGGTGTCCAGTCATGTGGAATGGCTGAAGGTCATTGCCAAAACCACTGTATAAACGTTTAACAAAAATGTATAAACAGTTAACATTAAAGGTGCAAATTTTAGCAGATGAGAGATAAGACACAGCAATAAATGAATAAAAATGGCAATTACTCTCCATTGTAGGCAAAAATTGCCAAGCCCTGAGCTTACTGGTTGTACTTATATTTTCATTTCTTACTTTCAGACTAGACACAAAATAATGCATTTTGAGAAAAAACCCACAGAATTATCTGAAAAGGGAATCACTAAGCATGAGCAGCATGTTTCAGCAGTTCATTGTTTAAAAGAATTGAAAAATGGCCAACATAGAAATCTTACAGCGTATCAGAAATAGAGAACCTGGTGAGAGACATGTACCTATTTTCATTACAATAAAATCTTCAGAGCTCCAGACTGAAGTGGAATATGTGTTGCTGAGCTAGCAAGACTTTGGAAAGAACTCAATCTCAGAGAAAAGAATAGGTGGGAAAAGAAGTTAGATGTGGCATTAGTGAGCTTCCAGTATTCACTGGACCAGAAACTGAGTCCACAGTCCACCAGCAGGTACAAATCCGTGCTAGCATGAAGCCCTCCAATGGGAATAGGGAGAGGAGTCTGCCTCAAAACCATGGTTTCCATCCGTATTTTACCCTCAGGTTAGAAAAGCTGCAGAGATTCAGGACTTCTGAACATACTGGTGAAAAACCACCTCATCTTGCTGACTTGGGTTTTGACTACAACAGGTGTTTATTTGGCATGGATATTTATTTCCAGCTCATTGCTGTGGTCCCTGAACCAAGGAAGGCACTTTCAGCAGATGCATTTGTTCACCTGTCTGAGCAGGGCAAGGCAGCCAACCTTTTCTCCTGTGTTTTCCTGACCCAAGTCAGGCAGGCAAGCCCAAGGGCCAACTCTTCAAAAGGTCCTCTGCACCCACAGTTAGTCCTTGCAGCATGGCAAGATCAGAGAGAAACCCAGAGCAGTGTCTGCTCCGAAGGCCTTACAAATGCACAAGACATGGGGCAAATAGGGTTTGGAGAAACTAAGTGGCACACCAGTACTCTTATTTTTCAAGGTTAGTAATGCCACCAGAGTTAAAACAGAAATGTTTCACAGTTTAATAGTGCCAAATATTAAAAGCAACTATTACTGCAAAACTTAGAAACTGGTAGCACAGACACTTGTCTACTTTTCCTGTTACCAAATAGGAATTGTGGATTAGAGAGAACAACTGCTGAAGTGTGCTGTAAAAACTTCAAAGTCTGAAATTTTTCAAAGTGTTATATGGGGAGCATGTAAAACAACATTCTATTAAAAATAAAACCCCAAAGAGCAACCCCTCCCACCTCCAAACACCACTAAAACATCCCCTTCTTCAGAGTATGCTTTTACTTTTATAAGGAGCAGTTCCAGCAAGTTGCCTGAGTTCAAGAGCTAGGGAGCCTCCAGGAAGCCACACGTTTGCTGTGAAACATTTGCTTTCATGTGACATATGGCACCAACACTGCTACACATCAACTCCACAGCAGCTGAAACGTGACCACAGCAGGAGCAATGGCTAAACTGCAGCATCCTGATGGCACAGCTATATCTCTGGAAATGCCTCAAGTAAGATGTGTGCATAGAGGAGAAAGAAGGGGCTGGAGGATTAATTTCAGCACAATGTTACAATCAATGTTCTGTTGATACCATTGGTTATTCTCAAGTAGTAGGCAGCATGGTGTGGAAAATGTCTTTGGATTTTTTGGGACAAACACAAAGTGCTTTTTGCTAAGCTGCTATTCAATCTACTCTTACTTTACAAGGTTAGTACCCCCACTGAAGTTAAAAGTACCACCTGTCAGATCAAGATTCAAACTTTTAATCCACACAAGTAGTTTTAGATTTGTGTTTCACACTTGGACTTTACAGAACTTCCACATTTAGACATTAGGAAGCTCCAAAATTACATTCTGCTATAACATGCTAATTAGAGAGAGGCTGGAGGTTTGTGGGAGGTTTTTTTAATTCTTTACAGATAAATTTAAATCTGGAACCAAGCCTTGGCACAAGCAGTAATTCCAGCAAGAAGTTCAAGGGCACAGAAAAGAAATAGCCAGAACCTATTATGGATACATAAACTGAGGTGGGAAAATCAGCAGCTTGCCAAATAGCTACTCTGCCTATGAGCTTAAGTAGTAGGATTACAAAACACAAGTCACTGAAAGATTATCTTCCAGAAAGAAGCATACAAACCAGAATCTCAGGTAGTTCAATATTAGTTTATTAAATCAGCAATTTTTATCACTGCTTTCTAAAAATGATTACAAAGCATATTAAAATATATTACAGTATCTGCAAAGAATTTACTGTGTAATAAAAGTGCAACAATAATGAACTTACAACTTTGTTTGCCTAGTTGGACAAACTGAAGCACACTGCACAGATCAAGTCTTTCCTCAAAAATCAGAGTGCCTTTTAAGTGAAAACAGTGTTTAACAAAAATATTAGAAAAGGTGCTTACCTATGTGAAATAGAAAATGAAGTTCATGATCATTCCTCAGTGCTAAGTTACATATATCCATCAAACCATACACTTCAAACTCTGCTTGAGATCCAAGAATTTAAAGAGCCACTAAAATGAGTGCACATTATGAAGAGAAGGAAGTGATGGAAAGAAAAAGAGGGTGCATTTCAAGTGCTGGCAATAAACAATATTGAAAGCCAGGGACTTTCAATAGCACATATCTGCTGCTTTGAGACCTAGTTCCACACAAATCCACACCACACCCAATTAACAAATGGGATCTCACCCTGTTCCCGTTTAAAATTTTTGTAAACTCACCAATTTCAAGATGCCACAGCTTTTAAGTCTCTCAGTGTCCTGTATTGTGTTTATGAACCGTAGCCCCACATTTTCTGTTCCAATCTACAACAAAAACTCACAATTTCTGACAGAACTAGGGTTGCAAATTAAAACTGTGTTGTGGAATAGTTGGAGAAAAGGTAAAAGCAGCAGCTCCTACTTTAGTTTAAGAAAGTAGGCTACATCAGTGGGCACAGATTTCACAGGATGAATTACAGACTGCTTTGAATGATCTAGCAGAAAATGTTATTAAAATCCTAGGCATAAAATGGCCAACCAACTCAACATCTTCACCTTTCTTCAGCAGACATTAGTAACAAACTGAACACCAAAGATTACCTCATACTGCTGTTACCAGTAACTACTTAGAGCATACTATCCTGAGAGAAGGCAGTCCTGCTCACTTCTCATGCTTTTAACACATGGATTCACTAACTCCACAGAACATTATCCAAACAGTTGTGTGTGGCTGGTTTAACTGAACAGGCTTGCAGACTGCCAGCAAGGCACATGGGGGAGGCCATGGACCCTTGAGGATGTAGTGAGAAGAGAACCCCTCCCCTGAGCAACAGCAACCTACTCCATCAGTTCAGTTGTGCAAGAAACTGCTGTTTAAAGTTCACATGAAATGTATTTTATTCCTATCATCTAAGTATGATGCTAGTTCACTGTACCACATACCTAAAAACATATTTATGTAGCTGTGGATGCCGACCACGAAACACTTCTATTTCTCCAGACAGCTGGAGAAAATCCACCTCTACTCCTACACATGCTTCATCCATGCATCTTCCAAAATCTACAGGTTAACAAAGCAAAATACTACAACCCCATCTAGGCAAAATGTTTTAACTTATCGAGAGGATGTATTCCAATTTGTCTGCCTTAAGACCAAGCTAGCATATTGTCATAGCCTGAGGAAAAGGCTGTGTTCTCCATTTTACTACCAACAAAACTAGAAAAATAAAATAAAACCACTGAAACTATCCTGCTCTTGTCACTGAAGGAGGATATTTCTAATGGCATGGGATCACATGGCTCCAATATGCCTGGAGCATCACCCCTGGAAGCTGCATGTGGTGGGAACTCAAGCATGAGTCCACTGCTGCAGACCTGTGCTGCTGCAAAGTGAGGTAAGGCAGAGTGGGAAGATCAGCAGCTTCCCAGATCCTCTCAGCTTTGCTCACACTACAGTAGTCACAATACACAAGCTTGCATTCTTTCTCCTGGTGGCTTTCCTGATTTAGCTAATCACTATACTAAGCTGGTCAGTAGTGTATAAAGCAGTACTGACTGCAGACACTACCCACAAAAATATGCACATTACTACTTCTGCAGCCTTTTTCTTTTCCTTGACACCTGCGATGTCTAGAGACTACTTTTTGTTCAATCAAAATTAAATTACATAGAAAATAGTTACTCTGCAGATGTACAGTCCCACAGGTAGACTCAGCGTCAAGTTTCACAGCTCTACTGAAGTGCACAGAGATGCACTAAGGTTAATTTGGCTCCTAGGTCTAACAGAAATAAAGTTGGTATGATTGAATGATAGGAAAAACACCTAAGAATTAAAAAAATAAAATCCCTGATGCAGGCCCAGAAACCTGGCAAGGTAAGGGTGCTGTTCTGCCATTGCTTAAAATAGCATCATTGTTTTCCCATGGAAGAGCCCTGACAAAGTTCATGGAAATCGCACCTCAGAACAAAACAGATGCAGAAAGAGGTCCAGAAAGATGTGAAGTATTAAACCTGACAACCTACAAATAAATGATTTGAAAAAAGAAGCTGAGGCTTTTCTTAGCTCACCTACAAACTGAACATGAAGTGTGACTAAAACCTTAATTGGGAGACAATATCCAAATTATTTCCCTCCCCACTCCTATTGCAAGGATGTCAAAGCACTTTGTGGCTTGCTCTGTCTCATAAGGCATTACTGCTGCCACTTACTGAGACTTAACAAAAAAGTGCTCGAAACTACAGTACCTTTGATGTGTAGGGTCTTTCCTATTACAAATAGAACACCAATCAGTTCCTCCTCATTCACATAGACCAGAACTGACTGCCAAATTTGATTTTAGGAAGGAACTGGCCCTCCCTGAAAGACTCAAGTTCACAGGGCCAAAGACTTGCCTTCCTTTAAGGTATTGATAAAAATCAGCTGTAAGCAGACAGTATGTTCAACTTTGTGTGTTGTTGGAAAATGTTTATTAAGCATCCACTCCTTTCATGGATTGTTTTCAATAAAGGAGTAATATTTGTAGGAATGAGTCTATCATTTATTACAGTCAAGGTAACAGCCCCTGTTAGCCTCCCCATCCTTCAAATCTGCCACCATGGAAATTGAATCTCTCTTTTGTGGTTGTCAACTACATGTTGGCGAAAGAGTTAAAAACTTCTCTTAAATATATCATATATTAAAAAATACACAGACATAAATGTATAACTAGCTGTAAATAGAAATTAAATACCAATGAAAATACCCCGAGACAATTTGGTATGCTTTGAAGAGGTTGAATTTGAGCAATACATCTTTTCTGAACAGAAAGTGCGTCTTAAATTCAATGCAAATATGGTTTTTTTTAGCTTAAGAAACCATTCTGCTGTCACTTTGAACCATTCAGAAATTCACTGTCTGCAGAGAAGCTAAGCTTAAACTGCAAAGAAAACTATAAATCCAAGGAACAAAGGAGATCTCAGTTCTTCTAATGATAATACTGAGTATATAGTGCTGTGTAAAACTGAAGAAGCTGTTCTTCAGATAAGATACAATGACAGATCAAAAAGAAATTTTAGTATTTTGCAGTTCTAGACAGAATCTAAAGTTTTAAAACAAGTTTGCTCATATTCTGAGCACTTACAAGACTCTCCTCATCACTGTTCTATCTTTTTCTAACTCCAGTTAAACAATAAAAATAAAGAAAATAATTTCCTTTTATATCAGCCTTTTCTTAGACTATAGAGATGCTAATATTCACTCAACAGCTTAAGTATATTTTTGACATCTAAATATTCCTTGCATAGGCAGGTGAATTTAACATTTTGAGCTTCAGTGTGCTATTTAGAATAGTTTGGAGACACTTAGGGTTGATAAGTATTTAGGTTTGGGGAAGGTCAGCAACTTTTATGCATGGTCTTTTCTGCTTTATGGTTGTAAAGGCAGCGAGACACGGACACAGGACTACAAAAACATTTTCACCTTATGACAGAACTATTATAAGGCACTTGTGATAAGCATGTCTGAGTGAAGGTCAGCAGGGACAGCGACACGAATGTTTCCCTGCTGCCATGCTTATAACTTCAGTAGCTTGCATGAAATGTGGTGTGAGGTTTAAGGATCTAAGCTTAACTTCAAATTTTGGTATTTTCAACACTTTCCTGTGGGAATTTCAAAATCTTCATTCTTCTCCTTGTATTTTTCATTCTGCTGTATGGAAAGGTTTCCTGTGAGATGGTGGCACCAGGTGGGAAGGTAGGGTACCAGGCAGTTCATATCCATCCAGTTTAATCTTGATGAGATGTTTTGCTAATGCAAACTCTTCATCATCCAACATCCCATCGCCATCGCAGTCTGCAAGTTTCCAGATCTTCCCCAAGACGCTATTGGGTAGTTTAGAAGTCACCATCTCCTTCTTTGCGCTAATCCCAGATATTTTGCCATTGATTGGTGACAGAGTGTAGAAAATCTCATCGTAAGCAGGTTTATCTTTGGCAACAACCCACTCCTCTTCATCAGCTCCTTCCTTAGCACCTTCCCCATATCCATGGCCAAAAGGTCCTGCCATGGTGCCATCAAACGCTCCGCCGTGTACCATCTCTGTGGGCATGTTGCTCTCTTCCTGGCTGATTAGGTTCATCAGGGAGGCAATTTTGTTGGCCAGCATGTTATCCACAGTTTCAATTAGCTTTGGTTTCAAAGAATGAAATTTAGTGAAATCGCAATTCTCCAACTGCTCCTGTGAATGACACAGTGACAGTAGTTAAAAACTATTCCAACACATTGAAAAGTTTCAAGAATGGGCTTCAATTAAAATAATCAAGTAATAATTCAATTAAAATAAGTAATAAAGTAAAAAATAAGTAACAAGCAAAAATCAAGTAATAATTCCATTAAAAGAAGTATCTTTTGGAGTTGTTTCTATAGCTCAAACTCCTCTTGATGGAGAAACAAAACACATGTACCATACAACCAATATATTTGATCAAACTAAGACAATTTTGCAACATTATTAAATGACATTTACAATACAATTTTCAAAGTGCAGCGGATAAAACCACAGCAGTTGATGAATGTTACCCAGCAACTTTCCTTTTGATGACTTTTTTTCCAAATATCAAAGAAAGTGTGCAAGTAAGTCCTCAGTCCTCCTAGCACTCAAGCAAGTGTTTAGAGTTCAAAATAAAATCAAACGTTTGCAGGACTGATCTGATTTTATAGATTAGACTTCTTGGTTGTGGTTAGGTCAGGAAGAAGTGTCCTTTAACAGTAAAGAAAAGTTGAGTTAACAGCAGCAGTGTTTTATAGCAGTGCTGCCAGAACTCATGAAGTCAGATGGTCCCTGCAGAATTTGTGTATTTCTCATCCTAACACCAGTGAGATGTTTACCTAGGTGATATGTACTATTCCAACACAAGCCCAAGCATGTTTTACACCACAGGGTCAGAAAATTAAAAATGCTTTAGGCAATTATTAAATTTTTTCTACATGCAAAATGCTTGCTAGGAAGAGAAAGTTACAGTGGAAAAGGTTAAAAAAACTCAAACATCACCACTACCACCACCACCTCCCACCTTCTGTAAAATGATGTTAAATTGCTTTAACAAAACCCATCTATCACCTCAAGGAGCTGCTCCTATACATATCTAAATGATCATGACATGAACCCAAGAAACCTGGAGAACAGTGTAAAAATAGTCAACCAGCAACTCTTTTCAGGTGACATTCATACACAGTCACCTGATTTACAGCACCTGATCAGAATAACTTCATGTAGTGCAATAAATCTCAGGAAGCAAAGATCAACTTGCTATCAGTTTTGGCACAATTTTGTTTTCACACAATTTTGCTTTCTCACAATTTTGCTCCTCATTACAGAAGTGACTGACCTCCCATACGTATCTGCTGCCATCTGCTGCTGAGGCTTAACTGACACATACTGTAAGTTAGAAAGAGTTTCATTCAAATTTTGTTTCAATATTCAGATCTCTCATTCTCTCATGCTGCATCACAAACAGAAGCAGCAAGGGAAGAAAGAGTCAACTTTTGCCACAAAATCCCCCTTCAAAGCCTAACTCATGAAACCCTTCCAACAATCCTGCCTGTGAAAACTTTGCTAAAATACATCTCGTGCTTCATCTGTGATTTGCTATCTCATGCCAATAGTTGATACCCAGGTTAAATATTTTAGTTCATGAAAGAAATTTGTGCCTTTCTATAGATAATCAGCCAATCATCACTCCTGATGATTAGCTGTGCAAGTGTACCACATGTACTGTCAGAATGTTACATCTGGAAAACATCCTCCATCACACTCATGACTAGTCCACAGTCAGAGCAAACTTCAGGCTCCTGATCTCTTGTTCTTCAGCTTTCAAGCTGAATTATCCTCTAATTCAAAGGCTATTTAAGAAGCCTATGATCTGAGATACAAAAATTGTCAAATGATGCTTGAAATCATTGCTAACACAACATTAGTTGTTTTTCCCCAGGATATTTTCTAAACAACTCAAATCAGAGAACAGAAATAAATAGGCAAGAAAGTGACAGAATGTTGGTTGAAAGGCTGCAGGAAGTCCAAAAGAGGGAGAGACAAAAGGCATTTAAAAATTAATTGTGAGTATAAACCAAGAAGTCTCTCTTCTTCACAGAATACAATCTTAACAGAACAGGAAAAAAGCCAAAGGCTATTTTCATCAGCAAGAAGTTTTACACTGGACTTTTCAAGTAACACATTGCCTTTATGACTCACTGGGAAACAGTACCAGTAAAAACAGAGTAGAGTAAAAATGAACTTATGATTAAGGATATCTTCACCAACACAAACATTTGATCCCATCACAAAAATGATAAATATAACCACATTTAGGATTCAAAAGAAGCCCCTCAACCTGTGAGTGTTCACTGCCATTTTATTTGCACAAAGCATTTAGTACTTCCTGCCAGGAGAGACCAAGTACTTACTAAAAGGACAGAAGGTCAGATTCTTTATTCCTTATTTTCACAGTCTCTATGAAGCCCTGTATCAGTGAATGCACACTAAGAAAGTTACTATTCTTTTTTGGTCTGTACCACTTCCAAGTCACTCTAATGTCAGATCAGTCAAAAACAACTGTCATTTCAACTGCTCTACTGCTGAACACCTTAAGCTGTAAGGCTGAGATACTCTGTTCTTACCTTTTCCAATTTGGCAATCCTGCCATAAAGTTAAGAGTTATTTCAGTGGAATGGTAATCTACCATCTTACCTGCATTTTCTTGACTTCAGGGAAGTCCCCTGCTGAGATATGGTATTCCCTTTGCAGCTGGATGTAGATCTCCGGCAACTTATTGATCAGTTCCTTCTTCTTATTCTCTTTCCCAAATACAGAGGGCATCTCTTTTTTCAGATAGCTGATGATATAAGCATGAACCTAAAAAGAAGCAAAGCTGAAATCAAACCTACTGTTTACCGACACTTAGCAGTAGTGTTCCTCACCTAGGTCAGAAAAAAGAAACAGAAATATGTTTCCCTAAGGAAAGATATTATCAACTGCTGTTTCGGGAACTTCGTGTTTACATGAACAGTTAGCTATCAGTTAGTTATTATTAGCTTTTGCTGCTTTCAGCATTCCTTTGAGGGGCAGAGAGAAAGGAAACACATTTCAAAGAAATACAGATGCACACTTGCTGTTTTAAGGAGAAGCCTGGTACAGCATTCTGTGAGTACCAACAGCAAGAGAAAAAGCAAGACCCCGAACCCCACGTCCTGGCACTATACACAGAGCTCCAGCCACAGTGGTCCATCTGTATGATTTGTAACTCATTTGCCTCACCAGCCACTGTGGGAATCAATGGCATAATTCCTCCAGTAATCCAAGTATGCTAAGTGGCAGGGTTATCTATTTGAAGTGATATTGCATTCCTACCTATTTAACCCACAGAAAAGTCAGTACCTGTAGTCTATATTTATGCAGCCACCTATGCAGATGACAGAGCAGCCAGTTCCAATAGCAGCAGCATGACATGGCTGCCTTTGAAGCCCTAGGGAGAGAAGTAGAGCCTTTCCAGCTTAAGGAAAGACATTAATTTAGGATGTCTTTAAACACATTGATTCTTGCATTGCCATCAAAATATCCATCCTGCTCACCTTCCTTATGCCTTTATTCTGAGCCATTCATCTCTTTCCCCCTTGCCACTCTTCCACCACTCTTCCCTACCAGAAGGATCTGCTTGGCCACAGAACAAGTGATCAGGTCCAGAACAGAAACAGTGGTTGCACTTCCTAACAGAGTTCACCTCTCATCCAGCTCACTGTGTGGACATTGATACTCATTTTGCACACAAGAGGGAAGGCACCAGGGCAGAAGCCTTCTTTTAGAAGTAATGCTATCCTAAGCTCTGACCTGGCCAGGACCACAGCAGCCAAATGACCTCCACAACAGGTCATGTTCATTTAATGTCTTGTTCATTTAAAAAGAACGTAGCTGTCCACAAAACAGAAGTTACTTACAATTTTCACACACACAGAAAAAAAAGAGTTAAAAATTAGGTGTGTCTATCAAACGGTTGAGCAATAAACAGTGAAATTTTGAAGATTGCGGGAAGACAGACTACCATTAAAAAGCTTCAGAAAAACAAGTGATTGCTTCAGTTTTGTGTAAGTATTATACTTAATACCTACTAAACCATGACAGAATGTGTATTAGAGCATTCTAAACAGCCCCTACACAATCTGCACACAGCAACTGCTCTCCCATTCATTTCCTTACTTGTTAAGTAGGAAACAGAAAAAAAAAATTGCTTTTAAAAGAAAAATTAAGCAGCCAGTTTTTATGTGCACATCTTAAGTTCACAAATTTCACACAACAACACTGCCTTATATCTAAAAGGAGTGCATGCATTTTAACTGCAAATAAATTTACATTTCTGTAGAGGAGAAAAAAATTCCATCATAAAGAAGCATAAACCCATGAAATTTTCTAAGAGTATAGGTATAAGTATTTCTCCAGAATTACAGAATGGATGCAGTAAGGGTATTTTTAAAAGCATTTTTATATAATTGTACGTAATTTTATGGATCTTATGTCTAAAATAATATTTCTATCAAATCCAGAAAAGTATGTTTATAATTCATAAGCACTAACAGTTTCACATGTGTATTCTAAGTGGCCTAAGGTCTGCCAGTATGCACATGTGTTTCTTGTAGATAAGAACAGTCCCCATCTTCAAAATGGGATAGTGAGTCACAGGACTTAAAGGAAAAAAACAATAGAAAAAAGCCTAACACCCAAATCTGAGAGCATGTTAAGAGTTTGCTTTTGTTTCTATTTACTGTAAATGCTTAAAAAAAAACATTAAGAAGAAGGTAGCACAGAAATAGGGTAAAAGAAACCCCACACTCAATGCTGTAAGAAGCAATTTTTGACTGTCAGTATTTTGAGAGCAGTTTGGAAGGCAGAAAAATGACACTAGATTACATTGCTGCTTTCCTACAGATAAACAGTTTATTCCCCTTCCGTGACTGTCTAACATATCCCTAAGACCACTGTGTACTGTGTTTACTTTTATCAATTTTTATTTTACATTTCATAGAAATATCTAAAAATTACTCAACTGACATTCCTGCAGTGCCAAAATGATTGTAACAAACGAAAACAAAATGCTGCCAACATTTACAAAACAGACTGGATCTGAGGTTGCTCTGGGATCACAGCAACTTTTAACACAACATCATTGTGATTTTAAATGGAATTTTCAAAGAAGTAACTTCTACAGGGTGCCCTAAAGCTCAGGCCACAAAACTCCCCCTAAACCAACAGTTCCCCCTCCCCTCCACTCCCCTCTCCAACCCCCAAAAATGACCCCACCAAAAAAAACCTAAAAGTCTACCTTCATATTCAGAAATTTAAATAAGCCAACACAGGAAGTGTTACACATCCCCAAACAACTATTCATATACTGATGGATTTGCAAGTCCTCTTCATTTTTGATTAGAAGTTCACATTAAAATGTGTTTCAAGGAAAATGCACCTGGTTTGATAACTGCACAGGAAATTAGAGCTCCTATCTTCTACCAATAGCTTTCTCCCCAAACGACTGTATTTTCCTTGAAAAAGTGACAATTCAATCCAAGATTAAAAACTGTGCTAAAAAGACATTTTACAGCAAGAGAAAAATTGGGACGGTTAAGAAAGGACACACTGAGAGCAGCAGAGACTGCTTATTCAGTTTTGTTTTCTTCTCTGTTCTCACCTTTGCAAGTCTTGCCCTTTTAATGAGATCATTGAGTTTCCTCACAGCAGCCTTCTGCGGGAGACTCTGGATATCCTTGAAAAGATCCTGTGCCTCGGCTTCGAAGAGCCTCCGATTGTCGGTGTTCCGGAGAGGATGGGCCCAGAAGGAGCCAATGTAGACCCGCAGCACCTCGGGCGTGTCGATCACCTTCCCCAGGGACCACATGAGTGCACCGTAGACCCTCATCAGCTGCTGCGTGTCCACTTGGTCAGCCTTGTTAAGCACCACTCGGATCTTGTCATCCTGGCCCCGGAATGACTTAATGGCCTCCGAAAACTCATCAGATATATCCAGCTTATGGGCATCAAAAAGGAGGATGATTCGGTCTACCCTCTCAGCAAACCACTGGAGAACTTGGCAGAAGTCGTAGCCTGAAGGAAGAACACACTGTTACAGTCTTACCACTCAGAAAAGTGAGTCTTGGAGAATGTAGGGCTGGGGATAGAGAACAAGTGGGTAACAGCCTCTACCTGGGGGCAAAAAGGAGATTTATTACTCAAGAGAACAGTATCTGTGGACAGTGAGATCAGGACAACTGTATCCTGCATTTCCTTGGACCAGTCTCAGTATTACCACCTTTTGTTTTTATCACTGCCCTTTTTTCTGTCTCACATCCACAATTGCCTCTTTCCAGGAGTCTGCTTCCAGCACAGCACCCAAGCTAAATAGTACTGTGAGGCTCTGATTACAACCTCTCTTCATCACTGCCAATACTGGTCACTCTGGTATCAGTGCTTATCTGAATTAACAAGGAAAATGGCTCAAATGCAGCATTCCAGTGCAAGTCAGCAACCAGAAGTATTTGGATTTTAAAACCATTTTCAAACTGATCTCTCCTTACCTTGCAACATTTGCTGTTATTTTTGCCACAGCAGACTAAAAAGTAAAATTTACAAGTGACTACATTGCTGATGCCTTTGAGGACATAAGAGGTTACAGAATATAAGCAGCAACCTTCCTGATCACCTGAAACAAGCTTTATCACGTTCTAAAGGCAAGCCTATTCATAGCACCTGTCTAAATGCTTTTACAGGTTCAGCTGGTACCTAATGCACACAACAAACAGTATTCAGGAACTCCTTATTCAGAAGTGACACATCTAATCCGCAGAGTCACCACTGGTGATGCAGCTTTGGGTTTGGCATGGATGTGACTCATCTAGTATGAGTAAGGAACAGCAAAGCATGTACTGGGAGCTTTTAGCTTTTTTTTAAAAAAAAACAATATCCCTTTTCCCCTGAACTCTTTCCCCATACTTTTTGAAACTTGCCTTTCACACCACTCAATCATGAACGAAACACCCCCTCCCTTCCTAAAAGGGTTCCTCCCTACATCCTGCCAGACACTCATTTTTCCTTCCAAATCTTGCAGCCCACACAGACATTTCTGTCTGCAAGGGCGTGAACTTCACCAGTGATGCTGCAGAAGCAGCACAGGGACGGGCATTGCCTGGCCAGAGGACAATGCTGGCAGACATCTACACATTCTGGCACATCCTCCTGCCGACAACAGGAGCGGGAAAGGTGTGTCTTGAGACGTCTTTGAATGTTGCCCTCTGCGTATATTTTTGACACTTCATGAAATCAGCTCCTTCATCTGTGACCTGGATGCTTTCCAGAATTAAAAATAGAGCATGCTGGGAAATAGTGCATGTTCTCTAATTTTACATAGTCCCCTTGCTGTTTTCCTGCATGTTAATATTTGAGTCCTCTCGTGGTCTCAGAAGGCTTTAACTTACTCCCAGTGATACCTGTCAAATTTTAATATTATACAGATGTTGCATTCATTCATAGGTAAATAGTTAAGCAGTAGCTAGTGAGATGGGAAAAAAACACCAACAGCAAAGAGACAAGGTCTTACACTGAGGCCCTGTAATGTTACTCTTCCATCAAACATTTTAAACAAGAAAAGCCACAGCTTACCAATGTGAGACACAAGCTAAACTTCTAGAACCCTCTCTGACAGAGGCACATTCAGAGAAAGCAGAAAACATCTTGTACAAACCTGCCTACGCTTACACACAATAATTTAGAAAGTCATCAAAGCAACTCAAGCTCCAAAACGTGCTAAATTAGACTTATAGCATAAATATGTTTAAATCAGACTGACTCCTTCAGGAAGCAGGTCAGACAAACCTTGCTATGTGCAGCATCACAGGTCCAAGTTTGTGCTCAACAAAACCACACATATGCAAACTGCATAGGCAGCCCAAAAGCCATTTACAGGAAATGTATCTGACTATGCAGTATTTCAGCCAAGGTTGACTGTAGTAATTTCTAATCGTGATAGCGTGGAATATGTGCATGAAATAAATGCATAGGCACTTGGAGATAACTTCTTGTATGCTGATGCCTAATTTATGAAACCTTTATTTAACCTGCCCTCAAAGTTCACTGAGAGAACAGTGCTCTAAAACCAAACTTCCAAAACCTCATATTTAGCACAACCACACTTGGTAACATGATAAACAGCATACAGGATAACCACACTTTGATAAAAGAACTATGACAAGGGACACATTCAAGACAATCTTTAACACATGGAAAAAATCAATGAAATGCAATCTAATCAAGGTGAAGCCTGTGTAAGTGTTTGAGGTAATCACTGAGCTACGCCAAATTAGGTGAAAGTCTATCATATCAAAGGGCAGGCCAGCTAGGCTGTAACAATTGATAAGGCACATACCATCAAGACAAGGTATTTCTGAATAATAAGGGAACAAGAGCCATGTTTTGTTAAATTACAGAAGCAATTATAGATGGTTGTGAAGAGTCATGGTCCTTCAGGCAACACAGGACTACCAGTGAAACATAACCTGGCGTGAAACACAACTCTGTCCTGCACTTGGAAGTCTGAGATTTCCACAGCATTACCTAATGGTCTTGCAATTGCTCACTTTTTCAGTGGCATATTAACATAATACTCTAGTTTTCTGCTTATTTCATGTTCCCTTCCATACTATCACACAAGTGGCAACAGATACTTGAATGCTGCCAAACGTTATTTTCTCTTGATTTAACAAGCAAAGAAGGGGTAAGATGGACCTAAGTATTAACTTGAGGAGGAAAAAGGGAGCTGGAATCCGCAGTGGAGAATCAGACCACCGCTGATTTTATCAGACTGTGTAAACTGGGATCTAAGTATTTTGTGGACATTTTACGACAAGATTTTTTCAGGACTAAAAATCATTAGTTATACACTCAATTTTTTTCTGTCTAAAATAAGAGTGCCAACATGCAGTATTTGTTTTATTTCTGGTTTCACAACATTCTAGTTTTCCTTGCAGAGATGTAGAGCTCTCATGCTCTTCATCTCTACTATTTCACCAACACATCACATAAAGGCAAGTCCAGCACTCTCCCCATGATGAATGCTTTACATGACTATGAATAATAAAGAGGACAAAACATCACTGAACAAAAAATCTAGAAGCATCTGGTAGACCAGTTTATTAGGTAAGCATAATTTAGATTATAGTCCTAAGTAGTTAGTCCCTTATTCTGTCAGTTTATTATAAAGATAAGACTATTGTTGCATAGCTGCTGTATATTGTGCTTGTACCAGGATTTCCTCAAAAAATCCCAGGTGTGATATGTTAAAGAATCGTTTCTTTCCTCTGACAGAGACATGAAACACAAATTTCCATTTCTTAAGCAAAGGTCTGAAAACAGAGGGCAGCAAAAGCCACACCCTACATTACTACCATTTACAGCTCCACTGAAAATCGACACTCAAATGCAGCTGAAGAATGCAAGGAAGAAAGTTGTTTACATTATACTGTTCTGTTTAAATAGTTTCTCAGGACAGGCTAATGTTTAAAACAGCTTGATAAACAGTGCTCAGTTCTCTGCAGAATTTTCATATTACTAAAAATATTCTTATTTGCTCTTTCTCCTACCATTTGACTTCCTCTTTTGACTGCATTATAGTATGACATGACTGAACAACCTTAAAAAGCAGCTGTGCCCACAAAAATCCACCTTATTTATAGCCCCACCCCCGAATTTTTCAGACATGATCAACCTACGGCTATTATGAAATGTTTCTTCACTCATGAACTTCAATAGTATATATAAGAGTCATTATTACTTCATGGTAAGCAATTAAAACGATCAAAATAAGGCTTTTTCTCAGGAGTGACAAAGCACTAATTATTCAACAGACCATGCAACTGCAGCCATTTGCAGCCATAGCAGCAGGATGACAGAAATACCAACCCTCACCAGCTTTCAGGAGAAAATGTTCCAAAGCCAACATCCAGCCTTAAAATATGGGTTGTACAGGGCTTGCAGTATGGAAGTATGGGGCAGACCACCAAACAGTACCACCAAAACCGGCTCCCCAAAGATTAGGATGCTGATTTGTCCAGTAGAGCAGAAAAAATTTAGTGGTCTTGGTTACTATAAAACCCTGCAGCTCACCTCTGCTGATGCGCTGCTTCTCTCCAGAGAGAATGCCAGGGCTATCAATGATACTGATGCTCTTCAGGACCTCGTTTGGTAGCTGAGAACACATGAACCTGCAGGAAAGGAGGGAAAAACCCATTAACAACAGCTCTAGCTCACATACAGACTGTCGCTTGAGAGCTCTCTGTTATATATCTGATTTTAGAAAGACTCAAGTGAGACTCAAAAATGTTTCTGAATCCTGGCAAACCTCTATGTTTCACAGCCATACGTGTTTAAAATTATGAAGATAGCTTCTCAAAAAAAAAAAACAAATCCCAGGGAAATCTTGTAAAACGTTATGTCTAAGTGCTGGTAAGACTTCAAATTTTATAAGAGCTGACAACCTGGGCTGTAAATGCAACATTAAAAAGACTCCATCAAACCCATTTTGCTAGGACCAAAATTAGTACACACAAGAGAAAATTTTTCATGTACTCCAGTTTATCCCCACAATCAAAGACTGAAAAGGGGAGCAAGCAGAAAGCCATACTGACAATACGTTTATATTCCAGTCCCTGCCACATCTCCCTCTCGCCTGATTTGGCAGTGTTCCAGTGACCCCTACTCCCTAACCCACCACTCTCCTCAGCCGGGGCACCAGTGAAAAACATCAGCATTTCTCCCACAAATGTGGCCAAAACTATCACACTGCCAGAAGCAGGAGTTCAAATTACACACAGCATGCTCTAAACAATAACCTCCTGCCTCTGCAACAGGAGGCAAATTCAATGGTGGTATTACGGCAGAATAAATAATTGACGAGGACTGTGAGAGCCGTGCAGAACACTTGGCGTGCTGCTTGCAAGCTACAGTGATGCTTCTGTGATAGTTAATGACTGAAGAACTTCACTGCCCTTCATCATGACCTGCCTTTAAGAGATTTGCATAAGAGTTTAATCTTCTTACCAGGGAGCAGCTGAAGATACTAACAAGCACACAGAGTAAGCCACCCTCCTCCTGCGAGGCTGCCCCACACAGGGTTAAGCTGCAGCTTCAGGCTCCAGGATGGGGCTGCTCTGTCTCACCCTCTGGCTTCACAAAGCACACTGCCTCCAAAAACAGGGTATCACAGACAGGAAATTGTAGCTGTGCCGAGGTCAAACAACACACCTTTAAAGCCTTGGATGATCTGAGTTAGGAAGACTTCAGCTAGTCAAGTGTCAGATACAAAATGTAAACTCTACCAAACTCTAGACGGTATTTGATAGAATACAAATTATTTAAAGGTAATTAAGAAGAAAAGAAGTTCTAACACTTCACTTCACCTTGTTCTGCAAGAGACCTTGCAGCAACGAACCTTTAACAAAAGCACACAATGTGCCTTCTTGGATAAAACAGAAATGGCAGTACCACCTGTGCCTCTCCCTGAAACCCAAAAGGGCATAAGGAAACAGGAGCCATCCGAGCCTGACAGAACCTGACAGTATGTAAGCATAATGTAAAATCTATTGTTTGTTTTAGTGGGACACCAGGTATAAAAAATACCTCATATCTGAAGCAAACTTCCACTAGAAAGTTTTCTACTAGCTTAAGAAATGTTTTTGAAAGAGCAGTGAGGTACTATTTGAGAAAATTACATTATTTGAACTTGCCAAAACCTAAAGGCAGTCCTATGTAAAAGCAAACACATTACTTGGAAGCAAAATGGATGTGCATAAGTGACAAAGAAAACACATTTAATCATGTGAACCATTACAAAAATACATACATCACTAGTATGTGCAGCATGAAGTAGCTTTCATATATTTGGAAGTGTGAAGACTGAATTTTCATGTATATTTTTTTTTTCTCATCACTCCCATCCAACCTTAGAAAGCCCAGTGCTTGGTCAGTATCACCAAGATGTTTCTAGACCTATCTTATGGGAAGAAAGGCACTGTTATGCCAGCTGAACAATACAGCAGTGTCTTGACTCAGGCACCACCCAAACTGGGACAGCTGGAAAAGACCATGTGAGAAAATAGAGAATTACAGGCTGCAGAAATGCAGACACTGCCACCTTTGCAGCATTCATTAGTAGCAATGGGAGGAGAAAAGTAAACACATGGGTAAACACATAGGAAATAGAAGCATGAACTCAGAATTAACTGCTTGTTAGCTTTTAGAATATGTCCATAAGATAAAGACGGGTTAAAAATCTTGCCTCAAACTAATATTTTAGACCACTTAAAACTGTAATGATAGTGGCATTTGAATATCTCTTTTCAGCAGTGAGACTTATTTCTTAACATATCACTTCATGCAGGTCATCTAAGTACTTCATCATAAAAAACAGAACTACATACTATCCACCTGAATGAGAGATTTTAAAAAAAAGTGTTACAAAAACAGTTGTGTGAATGAGATGACTGTAATTTCTTATGAAACACCAAAATAGACCAGGACCATGCATTTCTTCTCAGCAGCACTAATTTATTTACATGCTTTTCTGGTATAATGCAG
Organism: Irena cyanogastra; assembly: GCA_013397155.1. NCBI lineage: Eukaryota > Metazoa > Chordata > Aves > Passeriformes > Irenidae > Irena > Irena cyanogastra. The sequence goes on along the minus strand of VWZV01011296.1, from coordinate 614,774 downwards.
TATTCTTCCCTCGCCAGCATCCAAGGGCACACTAGGTCCTGTCCCCCTTCGGTTTCCTCCCCAACTTTTCTTAAAAGTATACAGGATAAGTAAGAGATTAATAGAAGAACACCTCCCACAAGCAGCGTGGGAGCAATTAGAAGGGGTCATGGAAAAAGACAAAAGCAAGGTAACATCAATAAATTAATGCAGCTAATTACTAAGTACAAGCCTTGATTGTGATACCGTGTTCTTGTTTGCTTCATTTTTTCCATTACCTCAGTCCCTGTTTCCTGTCATTTGGATTGTTAGACTTGGATGAAAAGAGCACTCAATTTCATAGTCTGAGTGTTCATAGCCTTAAGTTCCTCCATAAAACAAAACACTAGGACTGGGAAACCATTCAAAAAATAAAATGGGGGGGATGGGACGGGGTGGGGGGAAATAGAGAAAAGTCTATTAAGGCAGGCATGAAAAATGTAATATCAGATTAAAAAAACCTGTCAGCATGGCAAATGAGAGAAGGTGAAGTAAAATATGTACTACGATTACCTGGTGGGAACTCAAAGATACTGAAGCCTAAGACAATTTCATCTATGTGAAGTCATAAAGAGAAAGGAGTTGGCAAGTTTTGAAAAATGATAGGGAAAGACAAGCACCTAGATCTCTGCTGAATAACTAAGGAGTAAGTGTGACTGCTGAGGAAGATAAGGGAGCTCAAAGCACTCCAATATAACAGTATCACAGTCACCAAAAGAACTGGAATAATTTGGTCAGTTACTTTGAAAGTGCACCTTTTTAGCTAGCCAATAATCTTGCTTGCATAACATTCGGAACCTGACACAACTAGTTACACAATTTAGGCAAAAAATTACATCGCCACTCATCCAAACAAACACACACCATTATTAAATGTTCTGTGCAAATATTTAAATGTTACGCACAATACAATTTATATCATTTTTATTATAAGTATATTCATTTTTTGTAGAGAGAGCAAAATGGCGAGGAAAGGGAGAGACAGAATAGTGATCTGGAAGACAGAATTTAGCCAATAATCTCAAAATTGTTATTTAAAATGGGACTTGACTACAGCTTCCCACAGCACATACTCTTATCTCTGCAAAGCAATAGCCAACCCAACTCAAAGAAGAACGTTTAGAGCTGCTTAGAGTAAGCACAGCAATAGATAAAATTGTTCATGATGAACTTTTAACACGCATGCCAATATTTATCAGCCAAACAGGAAAGTTTATTGTTAAAAAGAACTAATTTAGATTAATTGGCTCGCAAAGTGAGGCCTCCATGTCAAGCTACCATCAAATACAGGAAGAAAACAAGGTGATTGCTCAGACAATTAGAACGGAGTTATTAGTAAATAACTTTCAACTGGAAATATTCAGCATGCTACTTAAGTTTAATCTCAAAATACTCACAGCCTCTGAACATCTCTTTTTACAAATACACAGCAGAAACAAACACTATTTCCCTGTTCTGCAGAACTACTTGAACACCCAGGTAGTTGATACTAAACACTTAACAGCTTGAGTTATTTTATTTTATGGGGCACATTCAAATCTTTTCCATTCTTGTAGGTCTTTTTACATATCCCAGCAATTCACAATTTTAAATAACTACACCAAATATATCCAGTGACATACCAGGTATATCCAGATATACCACTGTATCCGTGAAATCAGTGGAAAGGAACAAGAAAACGTTTGTTTCTTTTTTTTTTTTGAATGGTAGTTTTTAAAAATAGTACTAACCTATCAGTTTTATTGAATATAATTTTTGCATAAGCTTATCCTGAGCTCCACCTGGCACCATGCCACATAAACAAGTCACCCAGTGGATCATTTCTACATCTTTCTGTGACCTGGTTTTAACAGCTATTTTCTTTTCAGATAACTGAATATCTCTATTGTAATGCCACCCTATCTAGTACTGCCTTTTTTCATTTAATTCACCTGAACTGCCACCACTCCTGCTCGTATTTCAATATTTATTCCATGCTGTTCAAAACAGAACATGCCAAAATTTAAATGTAATCATCAGAAGACAGAAAGCAAGATGATCTCACCTGTTCAGGAAAGCATTTCCAAAGCGGCTGAGTTTCCGGAATGGCTTCTTAGGATCAACAACTAGGGCATTTCCAGGAACATTTCCTTCTGTTTCTCCATACATTACAGCAATAAAGGAATCCGTGGTAGGCTCTGGACCAATCCTCATGCCTGGAAAGTCTTGCTCGAGCAGGTATCTGGAGGTGGAGAACACATAAATGGATTTATACACAATAGCTATATTTATACTTAAATATTCCAAAACAATGGATGATTGGGATCCATGGAAAAAGCAAATACCTACAATTTGCTTGAAAATTCCCAAGGATATGCATATTCTGTAAGAATAAGATTACATTTTCCCTGCATTTCATTATTTCTGTTAACTGGGGGAAGAGGAAGAGAACTGAATTAATTTTTCACAACATCTGGGTAAAAGGATAAAGTAAATCCTTTTTAAAAACACAGTGTGGAACGCACTCCCTCAACTGCAGCACCTCAATCATTTAAGTAGATGCTTCTACCAAAGATCTGTGTGCTGTAGGTTACACTACAACACATGGCTGCTTTTCTGAGTGTTTTCAAGCCTATAGCAGTGCTGCAGGTACAAAAAGGGAATGGTCTGAAGCTGCATGTGAGCAGAATCAGTTGGCTGACAGAGCCAACCCTTTAATCAACTTGGTATGATCTCACTGACTTCAGCTCATCCAATCAGAGGCAAAGAGAACCATTATGAGACAATAAAATTTTATCTCTTTGGGAGTGTCGAATTTTTTTTTTTACCTGCACATCAAAAATTAATTGTTAACTACGTCAGATCTGCTGAAATTTAGGCCTAACAGTAAATCACTTCCAAAAGGCATCAAGTCAGGCAGTGCTCTACCACCAGAAAGCATCTTGCACCTCCCTTTGAGTAGTCCACTGACAAAAAGCACAGCACATACTCAGAGGGCCTTGACTTTCCAGCCAACAAGGTCTGAAATTAATTAAGTGCGTATTTAAATATTACAACTTACTGGAACCAGGGCATTTATTTACATAAAAAGCCTGTCTGCATCCCTTCATGGATGGCAAGTGCAAAGTAAGAGCAGCTCTAAGTCCTTCAAGCAAACCTCCCTCTAGCACATGTTCTATGACAACTGCCATCCTTCACAGAGACACAGACAGCACTGCCTAGCTTTAAAGCTTGATTTTTATTGTCCTCAGTCACAACAGCACCATCTTGGTGCTCAAGACTAAAACAAAATGCTTTCAACGTCACCCTGCAGTCCTTAAAAAAAAAACCAAAACCTCCACAATTTTAATCAAGCACAATTTAACTATTTACATAATCAAAACTGGATTTACATGAGAATTCCTCTTCAGGCACAGGTGGTGGTCCTGCATACAACGGCAGCACTATTTATGTTTTAGTGCATCTGTTTTAACGCTGCTCTTTTAATAAAATTTTTTTTCTGTACTTAATCCAACAGTGCTGTGCCTATTCTGCTGGAATTTCCTAAATCAATACTGATTTGAGAGGACTTGCTGGCTGCTTCTCCTGCAAAAATCATTTTACATAGTATCTATACTTGCTGAACAACCTCTGTCTTCAAATAAAGTACCCAAGCATCCACAAACTTTATACACAGGTGCACAGAAGCTACATTTAAGGAACTAAAAGCATGCTACATATTTCAAAGACTGTTTTCCACTAGCCTTAGCAAACTGGCTCCAATTAGCTTAACCTAATCAGGGAGCATGGAACAGTTATTTACATGAGATTTCCTGTAGCTTTCTGCTTCCATAGAAAGAAATTTAAAAAATGCTAGTACTAAAACTTGTGAGGAAGGAGGAACATAAAAACAATCAATCATGCCAGAACACATCAAAGTCAATCTATTTTATCTCTAGAATAAGCTGTACCTAATGCATAGTAACAGGGAAATAAAATTAACCTCCCTCCAAAATCAAATGAAAAAACACTCAAACCTTTCTGCCCATACAGGTTTGCAAAATGCAGCAGATCCCTCACTATACAAATGAAACTATGACATGGTCTAAATGAAATGAAGACAAAGCTCCTTTAATTGCTCACCAGTTGAAGCTCTCATGGAAATCCAGGATTTCCACGTGCCAAGTGTTTGCCAAGTGTTGTGGCAAACAGCGGAAAACCTGAAACACAAAAGTTGTTCCCACCTCGTCACAGAACATCACTGCACACCAGAGTTCTCCAAAACAGGATGCCAAGGCTAACTCACAAGAGCCACTAAAATTTTCCAGATTGGAGTTATCCATGGCCTTGATTTTGAAAGATCAATTATACTTGTGTCTTCTAAAATAAAGTTTTTGACTTGCCATGATAAAACGTTCTATTTCAAACACTGTTTTTCCTCATTGTCCTTCTTTTAAAAGGCAAAGGGTCTCTAAGAGACCTGTAAACAAGCTCTTCTCTTGATACAAATTGTCATTCCCAGGATTCTGCTAACAGAGGTAGCAACTCAAAGCGACACACAACACACACAAGAAGATGCCCCAAGAGCAGCAGTAAAGAACATACATTGAATCAAATGCACAGGAGTACAGTCCCACATCCTAGGTCAAGGAAAACTGCATGGTGGGATCTAAATGCAAGAGAAGACACCTCCAGGTTAACAGGATAATTGCCATCTATTGTAAGCTCATAAATTATGGCATGATTAATCCAGTGGTGACAGTCTTTTAGATGCCTAAAAAAGTAAGTTCATGGCCTGTTCATGAATTTGTTGCATGTTTAAAGAGTTACAAGTATGGACTACCTTTCATGATTTCCAACACCTCTTTTTGCTGCTCTGAACTCGATGGTGCAAATTCAGATTAGCTGTTTATTGAAATGACTAAACCAGAACGAAGTGCTACTGAACTGCAATGATACTTCCAAGTTAATGTCATAAAGGCAGCTTTAAAAACCAGGCTTTTATAGCGATAACAATCCAGGAAGGCAAGACCTCCTTCCAAATACCAAGCCCCACCCAACAGTCAATGGTACAACTATTTAACAGACTCAGAAATCACTTTGCAGCACAGGTATTTTCCATTAAGATTGGCTCACAATTGCACATTAAGAATTAGTACAGACTAAAATAAACCTCTTCTTGAGCACTGGCTGTGCTCAAGTGTGATGGGTTTGGCTGAGACAATAACTACTATATGGCTGTGTTCTGGATCCGTGCTGAAAAGTGCTGACAATACAGGGATGTCTTCATTACTGCTGAGCAGCACTTACACTCAAGGCCTTAAGAATCAAGGCCTTTTCTGCTTCTCATCCCACCCTGTGAACAAAGAGTTAAGAGGGGACACAGCTAGGACAGCTGATCCCAGCTGACCCAAGGGATGTCCTGTACCACATGGCATCGTGCTTAGCATATAAAGCTAGGGGAAGAAGGAGACACTTGGAATAACAGCATTTTCCCTTCCCAAGTCACTGTTATGTACGGTAGAGCCCTGCTTTCCTGGGAATACCTGAACATCTGCCTGCCCATGGAAAGCAGTGAATGCATTCCTTGCTTTGCCTTGCCTGTGATGCTTTTACTGTACCTACTAAACTGTCTTTATCTCAAGCCATGAGTTTTCTCAGCTTTACCATCCTGATTCTCTCCCCCATCCCACTGTGCAGGGTGTGAGTAGCTGTGTGGTGCCTGGTTGCCAGCTGGAGCTGTGGGGTGGGCTAAGCCACAACACGCTGCACCACACTTCTCAGCATGAAAGAACACTTTTACTTACCCACATAAAAGGTAAAAGCAGTCTCCCAAACTGAAAAGCTGCCAACGGTTCTGTACCAAATGCTACATTAGCACAGGAAAATACCTGGATTTTCAGCATCTGCAGCTATATGCTTTTCTCAGAAATTTTCAGCAGAGAAGAAGTTCAAAAAGGTTCACAGGAAGAATGCTTAAAAATAGCCAATGCCCCAAAGACAGTCCAGATCAAACAACAGACATCCTGTTGATTCTTCTCTTTGTTTTTACCTGGGCTATAACCTTTCAGCTTTGCCAATAAACATTCATCTAGGTTCCTCTGCAAGATGTATAGCCAGACTATGGGAAACTAGTTTACAAAGTTCCCAGAGATAGAAAAGATTACTAACAGTTGCAGATACTCATTATCATCTGAAGTCTAAATGCATTAGCTAGGACACACTAATGCACAAAAGCCGGTGAGCTGGACAGAGCAGCACTGAACAGAGATTCCCTGTGATGCACTGGGAGATAAACTCATGGCTCCCTTACAGGGCTGCTCACCTCCATACTACATACTGCACCAAGTATTCTGCTTTTTTTAACCCAGCAAAACTAGCAGATGCTTGCTTTAGTGTAAGAATTCTGCTCCACAAAAGGGTGCTTTCAGAAAAGTCAGCTCTGGCTGAGCTAAATAGCAGGAAGTTTACAATTTTTAAACTCTGAGTAATACCTGCAAGCAAAGTAAAATCACAGCCTGGCAATCTGAGGAATTTACTTCTGGTTTGTCTCATGCTGATAAGTTCTTAAAAAAAAAAAAAAATCAGCCTCCTACACTTCTAAAACAGAATGAAAGAAACTACCTATTTTCACTGACTACCTATCTCTTTTTCATACAGTACAATTCTCCTCTCCTGTCCCTTCTTTCCCCACTTTTTTTCTAAAACAGGCATGAGAAATTGAGACAATTACAGAAGCTGCAAGGCCAAGCAGCTCGCATGTAAGATAACAACTGGCTCTCACCATACTCCCACTTCATTGAACACAACTGGACAAGCATTAACATTTGGACGTATCTGTTTGAATTGTCAACATTGTCAAATACATGAATAAAACTATCACCACACTACACCTTGGACAGCAAAACCGACTGGTTTCACTGCATTGTTCCAAGTGCCAAAGCGGATAAACAGCACTGAGTGAAAAAACATAAGAGCTGTTAGAAACCTGGAAGTGTTTGTTTGCATATCTTAATCCCCAGGGACATTCAGTCACTGGTACATCAGTGTTTTCCATTAAGACTTAGTGGAAGGAACTGGGTGGATATGGATGTGTCAGAGGTATGAAAATGTGAAGTTCTCACGATAACGTCTCAGTCGAAGTAAATCCCAAATGAATATCTGACAGCTAAACAGAATTGTTATGTTCACACATGAACCCAACAGTAAACACTTAGGTAGACCTATATGCCCTCCTGACTATGAAGTCAAGAAATGTGAACAAAAAGCAGTTTTAATTTTTTTAAGCAGCTTTAAATTATTTATTTAAGATTTAAAATAATGTTTGCTTATTAAAAGGCTTGGAGGAATAAATCCCCTATAGTGATACTTCATTCTAAGAAAAATAATCTAGAACAAATAAAGGATTATAACAATCTTGAGAGGGTATGACATTTTTCCATGGGAGATTCAGCCTACCAGAGGGGAAATTTATTTCGAGCTGACCTGGACACTATAATATTTTCCCATGTCTTCTTCTAAGTCTTGCACACAGCATACAAGAACTTCTCTTTTTTTGCACTTATTTTTCTCCTCTAAATTGGATTTTGAGCAACAGTCACTGTGACACTATCGTCTAAGTTGCTGCCCATATTCAATGGACCATTTTTTCATGCTGATTCAGCCAATAATTATCTGTGCTATAGAAAACACTGAGGTAATGAATGTTGATCATACTGAGAGCCTTTAGAAGCAATACAAGATATTCTGCTACAGATTTGGGCTTTACAGTCAATGCCTGTCTTCTCCAATATCTTGTACAAGACTGCTCTGCAGTCTACCAAAAATGGGCACAACAGAAAGGGGTAAGAGGATAAAAAGAAGGGCACATCACACAAGAAGTCGCCTTTTCAAGTCAGGTATTTTAATAAAATACATGAGAAACCATCTTTGAAAACTTAATCTCTGTCAAAATTGTCTAGGCATCTTCATCAGGCACTAACAAATGCTATAAAAAGCTGGCAAGAGCTGTAATAAAGTATAGGTCTTTTCTCATTCAGACTGTACATCAGGATCAATCAACCCTTTTGCTTAGTATTTTATTGTTACAGTGATAACAAGTCACTTACAAGGCAACAGCAGCAAAAACACACCTAAGACACTGCAAGGAACACTAAGCACAATACTGACTTGTACTTCAGTCAAATGTGGGCAGCTATAAAGGACAGAAAAGCTGAATGTCCATAAATCAAGAACCTGTGTTCTCAACCAAGGCAAACTCTAACAGGAGGGGAGACACAGAGTTTTCTATGAATTGCAATTAACAGCACAACGCTGCTGACAGGCAGTACAAGTTCTGGTATGCACACATTTGTGGCCATTCTGCCTCCCTCTGTATGACCTGTGCTCTCCCCACCCCTTGTCCATAAGCCAAGTAACAACACTTATCTGGAAATATACACAGACTAACAAGGCAATTGTAATTTTAAAGAAGAAAATGAATGAGTAAGCCTAGAGAAATGTGGGAAAAATCCAAATCACCCACCCCTCCCCCCACTCACCACCTTGTGACTGTCTCTGGAGATCCTGAAACTAAGTTTCTTTTCTTTTAATTACAGCCCTATTTCTATTTTTTAAATATTCCTCTGAGCAACACCTCTTTATGTGCTTGTGGGAATTCAGTAACATCAGAAAAGAAACCATGTTCACATCCAAGCTGTCAATTAGCTAGTTGTAAAACCTGAAAAGACACATGATTAGCTCTGCAAACATCTGAAAAGCTCTCAGGTGATTAAAGGTAAACATCGATCTTCAGTGGAGAGGGAAGGGAGGTATTTTGCACTGCAAAAAGAAGAGTGTTACAGAAAGGCGGCCTGTAATCTTTGGAACTGAAAGACAAATATTTGAAAATTTTACAGGAGGACTATAATGAACTTCAGATATAAGCAGGTCAAAGCGAACCAAGTGACCCCTCAGTGTCTTTCGTAGAGTTGGGCAAAACAATTGTAACTGAATTGTGAGGGGCATGTGAGAGGGAAACTCAAACATATACAAAATATTTACAGATTCATAGCATTGTGCTTATCCGAGATAGGCTTCAGCTTCCTAAAAACGAGTTACTAAGAAACTTAGAAATAAGGAATACAGGAAAGAAAGAAAATACTACGACAGGAACACTGTTAAGCTGCCTTAGTAGCGATACTGCTTCTTCAATGTAATTGATCAAAATAAAGGCACATGGAAGGGAACACTTTCCAGATACCACGTGTTTTTTGCCCGAAACTCTTGTCACCTTACTCCTCTATGATCACATCCGATCTCTGCATTAAGCTACTTCTGGGAAAGAAAGGGGAGGAGAGAAGGTTAAGTGATCCCCCATGGCCGGTGCAGTCATACCGTTTTAACACGAAGCTCCTGGTTTTCCTTTGAAATAACTTGGAGATTAAAAGAACTAAGAGGAAGTAGACAGGGGGTTACAGTTTCCC